>CM062807.1:5094822-5316972 GCA_031772625.1 Pinus tabuliformis | reverse complement strand
AGAATCTGAAACTGGCCTGTTTTAGTGCTTTGCTGGGCCTACAGGTCGAGGAACATCTTGTGTTTCTGGGTGCCCCTCGATAGCCTGGGATGCCCCATCCTGCAGGGCAAGTTGGGATTGGCTAGGATGGTAGGTGCCCTCCCTTCTTCCTTAACTCTGCCCCAACAAAAATCAGACATCCCTGATTCATCTCAAAGTACCTTGGGATGCAAGACCTTGCTTACAGTTCCTTTTCTTTATAGTTTGTTACCACTCTTATTGTATGAGGTCCTATACTTGTGATTTTCACCACACATGTCAGAGGGTTGTAGGATGATTATTGATGGACTAGGAACACATTCTTGTGTCACACTTTCATAGAGTTTCTCCCTTGTGACAGTTTATATGTTTGACCCCCTGGTGGGTGCTGAGGCACTCTAATGGAAGTTAGTGGAAGTTCTGTTTGCATTTTTTCGTATCATTGTGGTGGCCCTAGTAGTTTAGCTTGGAGGTGGTGGTTGAATTGATTTGTGTCATGTTTGGTGGCTCTTTTAATTGTGCGCTCCTCATCTTACATACATTTCATTGATGGATGAGCTCTAAAGGTTACAGTGACTATGTTGATGATTTCCACGAGAGCTTTACCTTGGTTATGGAATGCCCTTCACGTATAAGCTTACTTGGCATTGGATAGCATCTTAGCTTTTGTACTTGGTGAAGTGCTCCTTGTATGTTTTTCCTAGATGGGTTTATCCCTCTCAACGACTTTAATTTGGATGGTTTATCTTGATTGGAGCCTTGCTGTATGGACACCCTTGCTTATATGATCACTCTTGGCACATGGATTGAGACTTGATATGTTTGACTACCTCTTCTAGTGGAGTCCTCACTGGTTTTCTGTTATCGGTACATTTGTTGAGGCATGGCATGGTCATATGTTTTGCTTATTTGATGGGGGGCTGTTCCTTGCTTCATGGATTTAATGAATTATTTTGATGTGCATGCACATGGATTTCTGCTAGCACATGGTCGATTGAGTCCTTTTCATATGGATATATTAGTTGTCACTTGATTTGATGGGTTGAGCACCTTGGAGCATGAGTTTCCTGGTGTTGGAGAAGATGCCCTAGAGGATTTTGCTACTGATTTGTCAATAGGAGTTGGTTAGATATATTAGTCTTTTTATGTTTTCCAAGGAGAGATCTAGGATCTTACACATGGATATTATTATTTTACTTGAGGAGGTTTTGAGCTTGGCCTCTATATAAGAGAAGCACCTCTTTATTGTAATGGTTGTTGAAAGTGTATTTGACTTTTGAGAGCTAATTTTTGAAGATTTATTGAAAGCTATTAGAAAGTTTCAAGGGTTCATTCTTGTTCATGTGAGGCATATGTTTTGAATTTTTCATTGCTGAATATTGATGCTGAGAACTACCTGCAAAGGATTTGTTTGAAGAGCTATTTGTAAAGGGTTACTCTACACCAGTGGAAGGAATTAGGTGTGGGCTTTCGTCTCTTAATCTCTTGGATGAGTTGTCTATGAATATGTCATTGTTGCATCTATTATCTGGACAGGTTGCTGCGGGAATTATATACTTCACAATATAATACACCCTAGTCAAAAGGTCTAATGGTGTACCTCTTGTAGGCCTCTTTGAAGGAAAATTTCTGCATTAATTAACAACATTAACTAGGTTGGCTGTAACATGCATTTTGCAGCTCTGTTTGCCCTAATTACTCATTAAAAGAAACTCTTGTTGCATCTATTATCTGGACAGGTGCTGCAGAATTATATACTTCACAATATAATACACCCTAGTCAAAAAGGTCTAATGGTGTACCTCTTGTAGGCCTCTTTGAAGGAAAATTTCTGCCATTAATAACAACAATATTAGGTTGGCTGTAACATGCATTTTGGCAGCTCTGTTTGCCCTAATTACCCATTAAAAGAAACTCTTCAAGTCTGTCCTCTTTATCCCTACCGACAACTTCGATCTTCCTACCTAATGGGCCTTGATTAATGAGACTACAACTCCCTAGTGGACCTTCTTAAATGAATCTGCCTTACATTTATTGATTACACACTCTAATTACCTAGTGGGCCTTGTTTAATAGAGATGACCTCAGTACATTAAATAACAGCGAGTCCCATTAACTAGGGTACTTAGGATGGGACCCTAACATTAAATAACTGGTATTCCTCCATCAGAACACTCTGCATTGGCTGTGTGTGAGAGATTATACTTATAGCCAGCAGTTAGATGTCTGCCCTCTGGTCTCATAGCCTTGACCTGGGTGTGGCATTTGCGATAAATTGCCTATGGTTGGTGGAAAAATGATAATTTGCAGCCAGTTAGGGGATAATTAAAAAGAAAAAATAACTGTCTCTCTTTTTTCTGTTATTTATTTATGTGCATGTTGATTATTTTCTGCTGTGCATTTTATTAATCCAAAGGTAATTGGATTCAGCATGATTGTTTGTGAATTTGGTCATGAATCTATTATAACCATAGTCAGTGTCTGAAATGCAATAATAATTATGAATGCAATTGTATGTTGTAATTATTTCTGTTTATATTTCCGTTGACCGAAGTTTTTACTGCATGAATTTCCATCACCAGAATAGGAAAGTGGTGAAATTCTGGTTAAGAGCAGCAATTCTGGTAATGCATGGGTTGTGCTTTATCATAGTAGTGAGCATGCTTAAGTCCCTGTCGTATTATTTTTGGTTACCTGTGTTAGAGAGCGTTCTGCATATTTAATTCTGCCTGAGCATGCACTAATGGCTATTGCTTAATAATTCCAACCAAATCTTTGCATCACTGGTAAGACTGAGATGAGAATGAAGGAAGAAATTTTGAATGGATGCCTGACGGCCAAGGGAGGCAGTCTGGTCAAGAATACATGGCATACTTGATTTTGAAGTGCTTCAGTTTGTAACTTTGTTGATCTGATAATGGATTTCATATTGCTACAAACTACACTTTTTGTCCCATTCTCTTTGCTATGTTACTCACATCATAGAAGTGCTGAGAAATATAATGTTTTGGTTTCCCTTCATATCTGGATTTCAACATGCTTTATGATTCATCAAAAGTTTTTTCACTCATTATTGTTGTGTGTTTAACACATTACATTGTTTGACTCTGTTAAAAATCCTGTGCATCTGTATGCATTCTCATCTTGTAGGCCAACAACTAGACGTCCGAAGGAGAGCACTAACAGAAGAGCATGCCCGGACAGTTTTGAGAATCTCTTATTCAGTATATGTCGTTTTCGGGAGCTTACAGGATCATACCTAACAATATAACGGTAAGCTAGGTTCTTGCTCCTTGAGGGCAGAAAAAGTTTCTTTTTTCTTTTTTGTTGAGATGTCTTTCCTACTGTATTGTTTAGAAACTTGATTGGACCTTAGCTCTCGGCAATGTTGAAAATAGGCCCTAGATTCGAGGTTGTCTTTTATGGCTTACATGGTTTATAAATTCTAAGTGTATGGTAAGATACAGGGACCAATTTATGCATTATAAGTGAATTCTAAAATTCAAATGATTGAAATCTCCTATTACATGCAAAAGAAAAAGAAACGGGAAAACATAGAAACACAAATTACTGGTAAACCTCGATCTTTCTCATTTATGTGCTAAATCATAAATGTTCAATGCCTGTCATGAGTTTCAAATTTTAAACTCTTTATACTTCACAGAACCTGCTTCAGATTAAGTCCGATGAATTTGACAAAAATATCTTTGATTTTGTTGGGCAAATTCCCTTTCTTTCCTACAAAGTGGGTTTTTTCTTTAGCTTAGATGTTATGACTAAGGGGGATTTTTCCAGGAAAATCACCCAGAAACTTAAACTTGACTGTGTCGTTTCGAGAAATACCACAAGCATAGGCCCTCATGATCAGTGGAACTTGCCCCAATCAATTTATCAATTTATGAACTTTGCATGCTCACAGAAATCAGACCTGGGTTCCTTATGCAAGCAGCAGTAAGTGCTTCTAACTTGTCATTAGACGATAGCCTAACAGACAAAATTATTCTGAAAAATAGAAAGTAATAAATGTTTGAACAAAACTATGAACAGTTGTAGCTTTTGCTGTACCATTATGTAGGTGCTGCAGATGTGCATAAAAAACACCCCAACTTTCTTCGAGCCTATTTTTTGGTGGCTTTTGATTTTTGGTCAATTGGTCTGTTTCAGGGACATTCTAAGTATGCATTATTGATATTGGACATTCAACTTTAAATATATTTCTCTTTGCATGTTTGGAACAAATTCTACAATAGAAAACCTAGAATTTGAATGTTTTTTAGAAAAGCAATTTTTTTTCAAAATTTTTGCAATATTGTTTGTTCTTTTCAAGTGATGGTAACCTATGCTTTCCACATTTTCACACGAGCTCTAATTTTATGTGTGCTCAGGTTGTGAGCTATGATTTTAAGGAGAAGCGTTTTGCACAGCTTCATCGATCAGCATTAAGGTTTCCAACCATTCGTTTCTTCTATGTTGGACCCCTGCATCACCATCATCTGCAGCAGCAGCATTAAAAGGCGAAGCATTGGTGAGAGAACAGTTTCAAAAAATCCATATGGATGTTCTGGATCTTTACATAGGAAAAAAATAGGACGTGATCCTTTTCATCGTTCAATTCCATATCCTAATGCTGTCCTGAACTGCGTGATTGTTCAGATATTGTGGTAGAACTCTTTATTCTGATAGGTTGCCTTGGGAAAATTAGAGTGGCAGATTGTGGAGGCCAATTTGTATTCAGATGTGCTTAAGTTCATTTGCTCCTCCATACCTGAGGTTTCTTCCATATTGATCAAAGCCAAAAAGGAGATTAGTAACTCAATGAGTACAAGCTACCCATTTGTGGCTGTATTCTCAGTTGATGTGGTTGTTGAGTAGGGTTGTAGGGTTTTTGGGTTGACAGTATTACATATGGCTAGGCCTTGCTTTCCATAATACAATAAGTATCCCTACTACTTATTAAGGATAAATGTTCTTCTCTAAATGTATCGTTTAGAGTCTTTACTACTAGCAACAGTTATGCAAATTTAATTTAATTTTCCTTTCATTTCAACGGGTTCAGAATGCTTTTTGACAATTATGTGCATCAGCAAATGGCTTTCTCAAGGAGATTTGCACAGCACATTACTAGGAATAGATGTCGCTTTCAGAATAGGCGGAGAACAAAACTTGCCTGGGATATTTCTTTTCATCATCTGAAGCTGGTCAGATGGAGATTCAAGTTCATCAATCAACTTCTGTATGAATGAACTGGTTTCTGTTTTTTAATGCCCTGATATCACCAAAAAATAGGGGAAATGAGGAACCTTGGTAGCTTTATATATAAAAATTTTCCCTAGATTAGGATAATTGGAAGATGGCAGCAAATTTCCATCAATCATCTTTTTCTGGCACTGATTTCTTTTGCTCGATGGGGATGGAGACCTATTTATCACTATAAGCACCTGGCCAGGGCTCTTTATGGTGCTTATTACTGAATAATGTAGGAGCGAGGGATTAGTTGCAGTGGCCTTTGCTGCTAACTAACCATTAGTGCAAGTTATCTTAGATGTAGGTACATGGGTGGCCGATTGATTCTAGAATACCTAAGCATATCGTTTTGACGCCATCGTATTACGATAGTAGCAACTGACAACGGTGACATTGATGCCCGCCTTAGTCTATTTAACTTTACTTCATGCTGTTATAAAAAATTACAGATAGATTTGACAAAATTGAAGTAGGCTACCTTTTATGGTTTCAATCTTGTCCGATTAATTGCAAATCTAGTTATCGTCGCTCAAATATTAAAAATGAAGCTGGGCATTTACTTTTCAGTATATTATGGATTTGATAGACAGATTATTAAACCCTACTTTAGAGTGGTTAGGGTGGTGCCTCTGCATCTGAGAAAAATCCGTAATACATTATGGGATTCTAAGATTCTTGTAAGTTCTTTTGAGAAAATTGAACCTGACAACAAGGAAGAGCATGTGAACGTTTTTTCAAGTTTTTTCAGTACAACTTAGAGCATGTTAAACCCCCATTGGTTGAAAGCTCGGTAAATCTGCTCTACATATCGTAAGGGTGACGGGTTTTTGAATTTGAAATTCGATATTGTTTCCATTGCGTTAGATCACGCCTTGCAATTTATTCTTCCGCATCGTCAAAAAATCTGATAAAAAATGAGGCACTGTACCATTGAAGCCAGAAAACGGTAAGACTGACATTTAAGTGGTGCTGACCACCTTTCTTAGCTTCGGTAAGCTTCTGCCGAGTGGCCCAAAACGTTGTTCTAAATGGCGTTCTAATAATAATATAAATATAAATAATAATATAAATAGGCGTTGTCAATTTCGCTTAGATAGCAAATTTCCCGTTGGAATCTGGTGAGAAAGTCTGGAAGAAATTCAACTGTGCGAGTTATGACAATTTATGACAGAAATAGATTCGGAGCGCTATCAAGGACCTGAGGCACCCAAAATATTAGAGCTTGATAGCTGAAATCAGGATTTTCAAACATTTTCGTCAAATTTTCTCAAAATTATGCCTGAATTTTTATGTTTTTCCGAGAAAAAACATGACCTATTTAGACTACTGATATCACCCCTGAGGCACCCAAAATACTAAAACAGTAAAGCTTGACATTTGTGACCTGGATTTTCACAACTCTAATATCAATATTAAGATGTTGGAAAACATCATTCATGACCATAACCCTTTTCAACCCGAACAACCATGGTTGCTTGATGCTAATTAACCATTGTCCACGACTTAATCATGATTAAAAAACAACCCATATGACACAAAACAACCCATATGACACGTCACCTCAATATTCTGAATTAAATTTAAAAGACAAAAAAATTCAATTTCATCAATATTATTATTATTAAAAAATAAATTTGGTATACTAGCAACTTAAATTGAAAAAATTGACAACAATTAACCAATGTATACCTGCTGATAATTTTAAATTAATATAATATTAAAATAAAAATTTCACATTAATAAGTGTTTCAGTTTTGAATTATCTAGCACTGAATTAAGAGTTTGCATATATCAAACTTTATTTAGTATTAAGTTTATAAATTTAATTGCTTATAAAATGTTATAAAATAAAATAAAACTAAAATATTTTGATTTTGAAAAGAGTTATAGTTTTTGGGCAAATGATATTAATAAACTATGGTACTCACCTTTAATATTTTAACAAAGGCTATTACAAGTTAATAATATCTATGATTAAGAATCTTGTTATATTGTAAGTATTACGTTTTAATTTAAAAATGTTATAAAATAAAATAAAATTATTTATAAAATATTTTGATTTTGAAATGAGTTGTGGTCTTTGGGCATGTGGTATTGATAAGCCATGGAGATTTGATACCTCTTGGCATTTGGTAGATATGGAATTAGAATGACTTTAGGTTTATTTAATTTCCTTTTAAATAGGTTATATTTTGCATTGATATCATGGGTCAATACCATGAAGTTATTTTTATTTTAGTTTGATGTTTTCATGTTATTAGTTTTTTTTAATTTTAATTTTTTTTTATGTAAATCCACAGAGTCAAAATGTTGGCAAGATAGGACACGACATTACAACATCTCTTCTATATTGGGTTGGAGAGAGTCTCTTGGTGCAATTATGATACTTTGCAAATGGAGTTTTTATTTTTCAATATAATTTTTATATTTGACAATTCAATTTAAAACCACATCAAAATAGTCATCAACCAATTAGAAAAAAATCAATTTACATTTAAAAAAATTAAAAACTATTTTTTAAATTTTAAAATATTTAGTTTAATATTTATTTTTTTCAAAACTTTAAAAAACTTCATAGAATTTGTTTAAAAAATTCAAAACTAATTAAAAGTCAAAGTTTTAATTGACTAAAATAAATAACAATAGAACTTGCGTTTGGCAGGTACAAAATGAGAGAGTCAGAGGTACAAAATGAGAGAGTAAACATGTTAGCAACAATTTTGAGTCAAATTGAAGGTGTTATCTTTTGGGGGGCAAGATTAGTAATGAGTCATAAAAAAAATGATGATAACAAATAAAATCCATATAAACAAAAATTTAAGAATTGATTTTAATTGAGTAATAAAAACAAAAGACATGAAATAATGTTGCTTATTTCAAATAATAAGTAAAACAATATGCAAAATTTATTAAATGAATTTGGTTTGGCAAGTGAAAAGTGTTGAAATAATTAATATTCAATGATCCATCTTATAACACAATTAATATGATTAAAACCTTCAGTTGAATTCGAAATATTGAATTTGAGATATTGTAACAATGTACCAAAGATTGATAAGTTAAAAAGGATAAACATTTTTAAACTCTAGATGAAACAATTTAATTTGACTACTTGATAGTTGAGGTGCATTTTTTTTTTGCTGAATTAAGCGTTGGTCCTTCTATTCAACTATAATATAAAAACACATTACATAATGTACAAAAAACCCAAAGGAGGTGTGGGACATAACTTTATCGAGCCCCACATAGCATTGGAAACCGAGCCAAAGGCCCACAATCTGGGGCAAGGGCCCACAAAACATTACGTCGTGACCTCCAAAATTCAAACTTTCGCCAAGACCGTGCGATCTGCCACCATAAATCTAATGGTTGAGAATCAATATTGGAAAGCTAACATGCAAACCCTTTAATCATTGTATCAGACTCGATAAGCATATAGAGATAACAACATAAAAATTTCGGGTCCGCTTGGGTGGATAACCCTCGCGCATGTAATCATCTCGAAATCCACCGGATGCGGGCGATACCAACCAAGCTGAGTAATTTGCCCGGTGTTTAACAACACTTTCGGACTCGAAGCCTAATAAAGCCCCCGCTAAAGTTAATTTCGGGTCCATTTGGCATGGTAACCACCTTGCCATTTGCCACGTGAAATTCATAGGATTGCCTCTATTTCTCTTATCTGCCCGCCCGTTAACTAAGCTCCCTACATAGCTAATAAAAAGGCGATCTTTAGTCTTGTTCTATATATTGACACCTGCCCGAGAACCTTGGGTTTGTAGAGTTCTGGGTACATATTCCCTCCCGAAGACCAGACATCTTGTTCGTATATATCCAAGAATTGCCACACCGTATAGGCCAAAATTCTTATGTTTCCATTAGACTACATCCTGCTAGTTTCCCCTACTCTGATAGAACTCCTTGTCCGCGTTCGCTTGTTTGAGACACTCCTCCCTCAATCTACCCTAGGGTGTCTCTATCCAATCATATTTTTTTATTGCTTTTAGCACAGAGTACACCTTCATTAGTTAAGATATCCGCTATTTTGTTGGCTGTTTGGCGCACGAGTAAAACTAAGGGTTCTCATGTTCTGTAGGTGAGATTGAATCCATTGATAAACTTGCAGAAGCCGCCAATGTCTCGATACTTTGTGCGGAGTTGAGCCATAGCAAATTTTCTTGACCGAATTAATAATCAATTCAGAATTAGCTTCAATTATGGTATTATGAAGATTTGAGTCCCTCAAGATTTCTAAGCATTGCTCAAGGGCCATGAGCTCTGCTATATTAGTAGTGGATTTCCCCAAATGACTATGAAAGATGGTTTTTATGAAATCCTTATCATCTCTTACTACTCCTCCATACCCAGCCATGCCCGGGTTTCCTTTTGAGGCCCCATCTATATTGCATTTCATAAAACCCTGAGGGGGAGGTTCCCAGAAGTCCTTATCAGTTATTATATGACTTGCATTCTTGTTTATGCCTTGTAGGACAAG
This sequence comes from Pinus tabuliformis, assembly GCA_031772625.1. Taxonomy (NCBI): domain Eukaryota; kingdom Viridiplantae; phylum Streptophyta; class Pinopsida; order Pinales; family Pinaceae; genus Pinus; species Pinus tabuliformis. The sequence continues at coordinate 5,307,215 of CM062807.1, read as the reverse complement.
CCCCTGAAGACCCAAATGTATTTTTATCTGCACATCCGTATTTTTAGGTTGGTCCTCAGGGGGGTTTTTAATGAGGTTTCCTACTATCTCATTGAGTTGTCTTAAAATCTGAGCCATGATGCTCTGGGAAGAATCTTTCCTGTTCTTGAATATTCTGTTGTTGCATTCTTTCCAGACATCCTAGATTAGAAATCTTGGAACTAAAGCCCAAGCTTTGTTGACAATTTCATTATTAGAGAAAATTTTCCTCCACTTCTTCAAAGTGCTGGTAATGCTGCCCATGTCCCTGTCTGTTTGTCTGAATATTGAAGCTATCCAATTACACAAGGTGGATGTGAATGGGCAGAGGTTGAGTAGGTGATCCATAGTTTCTTCTTGTAATTCACATTGCCGGCATCTAGATGGACCAGATACCCCTCTTTTCCTAAGGTTTTCCCAGGTCAGAATTTTTTTATGCTGCACTAACCAGGTGAACAGTTTGATTTTCATCCAGCTTTGGTTCTGCCATAGGTCCTTCCATACCCAATCAGGGTTTGGAAAGTCAAGCCCAAGGTCTATGCGCTTGGCCTCTTTGAGGTTAAAGGTGCCTTCATTGTTTTTGCCCCATCTCAGCTGGTCTGAATCTGCTGATGTTAGAATCTTTCTCTGTTCCAGGGTGGCTGTTAAAACTTCTGCCTATGCCTTCAACGGGGAGTCATCACTGTAGACTAGTTTATTCCATGTTCTCCATTTTCCCTCGCTTCTTTCATGATCCCATAAGTCATTTACTCTGAGTAACCCTTTGTTGTCAGTATCATTCTTGAGACTTGCAAATTCTTCTCTTAACAGTTTAGGTTCATGTTGCCAATTATCTTCCCAAAACTAAGCAAGGTTTCCATCTCTGATTTCTCAGAAACTGTGTTTCTGAACAATGGCTCTATTCTCCCAAGCTTTGTTTCAAATGTGGGAGCCTTTGATGGGCCCAAACATTCTAATATGATCCCTTTCTTGCCAATTGTTTGCATATTTTTGTTTCCAAATTTTGGCCCAAGGGGAAGCTAAATCTTCTAGCCATCTCCACCATAGTTTTGCCCCCCAAAAATTTGTTTAGCATTTCAGGGTCATCAAGTCCCAAACCTGCATGTGTCTTACGTTCACAGATCTTTTCCTAGGCTACCAAGGCCCATTTTTTTTTTCTCTTCCCCCTTGCCCCAAAGAAAATTTCTTTGGATATTTCTATATTGTTGCATAACTCCTTTAGGAGTTGGAAGGGCTGAAAACATAAAGATGGGGACAGTTTGTAGGACAGCTTTTGTGAGCACTAGTCATCCTGCTAAATTCAAAGACCTGTTTGTCCATTTCCGGATTTTGTCCTGGAGCTTATTAGTCACAGGCTCCCAAACTGTCTTGCTCAAAGGTTTCTCTGTTAGCGGTACTCCCAAATATTTGAAGGGTAGCATATCTCTTTGAAAGCCTAGAATTCTAGATATATTTCTTTGAATAGCAATGTTAATGTTAAAAAAGAAAATCTTTGATTTGGTAAGGCTTACCTCTGTGCCCACAGCCATTGCAAAGTCTTTCAGGGTTTGTTTGTAGGCTAGAGATTCGCTGACCGTGGGTGTACCCTGCAACATGGTATCGTCCACAAATTGTTGATGGGTCAAAGCATCTCCATTCATGGTGAGTTTGAGACCCTGGATTTTGCCTTCTGCTTTGGCAGATTTGATAGCATTGCCTAGCCCTTCCATCATGAGAATAAAGAGGAAGGGTGAGAGTGGATCTCCTTGTCTGAGTCCTCTCGAAGGTTTAAAGGTTTTGGATGGTGAACCATTTAACAGGATTGAAAAATTGGAGGTAGTTACAAGGGCCATTACCCATCATACCCAGTTATGGTCAAAGCCATATGCTATAAGAACTTTCCTGATGTAAGCCCAACTTAGCTTATCATAAGCCTTTTCTAGGTCTAGTTGCATAATCATTCCTGCCTGCCTATTGCTCTTAAGTGAGTGAACCACCTCGTGAGCTTGAATGATGTTGTTGAGAATTTGCCTGCCTTCCACATATCCAGTTTGCTCCTCAGACACGAGAGTTGGAAGAAGGGGCTTAAGCCTGTTGGCAATTATTTTGGAAATAATTTTGTACACCACATTGCATAATGCTATTGGTCTAAATCTGTCCGGTGTCATAGCATTATCCTACTTTGGAATCAAGGACATGAAAGAGGTATTGAATGCCTTCAAAACAGTTTTTTTTTTCCTTGAATCCTCCACCACATAAGTTGAGGTGCTTTTAAACCTTAACAACTTTGACAATAATCCATTCACATAGTTTGTAGATTCTTTGGGTATAATATCTATAAAACCTTTACAGCATGAGATATTTAATAAAAATAACATGTTGCTACTCTCTTTGAGCAACATTTAATATTACTAATGGGCATGCATAATGGAAGTTTGGTGCTACGACTTCAAAGAGAATTGACCGTAAAGAAATATTTTTAATCTTTGATTATGGAAGTAACATTTTGTGTTGTTAATGAGTATGCAAAATGGGAGGAGAACATATTATTTTACGACTTTCAAGGAATTGAATTGAAAAAAGAGCTATTAGCATTAGACTTTGAAAACATTACATAGATGCACATATGAAATACATGTTTAAAATTCTTATGTTGAATGCATATGAACTTCCTGCCAACTTACTCTATGACAATGGTTATGAAACTCACCATTATAAAAATGATAATTTACAGGGTAGCGTTAATCTGATCAAAGTTTTTGTCAGGCCAGGAGGTAACTCCTCAAATGAGAATATGAATATTCATTTGGGCTGTTCATAGTTATATACATGAGGGAGTGACACTTGAGTTTCATCTCCCAATGACTCTTCATTTTCCCTTATTTATTATTTACACTATTTACAATTGTTCACCCAATCTCTATGATTAGGTGTCAACATTCCCCCCTTAATCTGAAGGGATGTTGGTGAGTCCAATCATTGTTCTGAATCTTTCAAAATTTTCTCTTCTAAGCGCTTTGGTGAAGATGTTTACAATCTGCTCATTAATGGAACAATGGCGAAGATGGATTGTTTTGGCCTCAACATGATGTCAAATAAGATGATATTTTCTATTGATGTGCTTCGTTTGATAATGGAAATTTGGGTTCTTGGCCAACTTTATTGCAGAGGTGTTGTCAACCATGAGTGGAGTCGAATGTACTTGTTTTACCTGCAAATCTTCCAGAATTTTCCTGAGCCACACAATTTTTTTTGTTGCCTCAACTGTTGCCACATATTCTTCTTGTGTTGTGGAATCTGCTGGAACTGATTGTTTGCGTGATCTCCAGGAGACAACTCCTGATCCAAGACTCATAACATAACCAGACGTAGATACCCCAGTTTCTTTGTCTCCATCGAAGTTTGAATCAGAGTATCCAATCAAGCTGAAGTCGCCCACCTGTGTATACTTGAGCCCAAAGTCTTGAGTTCCCTTCAAGTACTTTAGAACTTTTTTTGTAGCAGACCAATGTCCCTCACAAGGCTTTTGCATAAACTTGGAGAGGATTCCAACAACAAACGAAATGTCTGTTCTGATAGTAGTAAGGTAGTTGAGACTTCCTACAAGCTGCCTATACTTTGTTGCATCCTCGAATTCTTTCCCTTTAATGGATGTAAGCTTTAAGTTTTGTTCCATTGGAGTGGTTAGAGGATTGCATTCAGCCATGCCAAACCTGTTCCACTGATTTCCAATGTACTTATTTTGAGAAAGGAATATGGACTTCGGATGTTGAGTTACTTCATACCAAGACAATAATGAACATAGCCCAAATTTGTCATTTCAAAACATTTCCTCAATTCCTTCTTTATGGATGCAATGTAGCTCTCATTGTTCCCTGTCATCAAAAGATCATCTACATATACCACAAGATATACAACTGTTTTGCCAACTTTCTTGACAAACAAAGTTGCATCATCAAGATCATAATGTTTGAAATTGAGTTTCAGAAGATGCTCAGTTAATTTTTCATACCAGGCTCGCGGTGCTTGACTGAGGCCATACAAGGATTTCACAAGTTTGCATACTTTACGTTCATGTCCTTTCACAACAAACCCTTTAGGCTAGGATGTAAAAACATTTTCTTTTAGATCTCCATTCAAGAAAGCAGTTTTTACATCCATTTGATGGACTTTCCAACCGTTTTAAGCTGTTAGGGCAAAGAGTGTCTTGATGGTAAGCCCATTTTGTTGTGGGGGCAAAAGTCTCCTCATAATCGATCCCTTCCTTATGTGCAAAACCTTTTTCCACAAGCCTGGCTTTGTGCTTGTCAAGTGAGCCATCAACTTTATACTTGTCCTTGTAGATCCACTTGCAGCTAATTGGTTTGGTTCCCGATCAACCAACGTCCAAGTGCCATTCTCTATCAAGGCATCATACTCCTTTTGCATCGCTTCTTTCCATTCATCATGAGAAGCGACTTCTTTGAAGGAAGTTGGTTCAAAATCTAAAGACAAATTCAATTCACAATCATAAGAAACATCCATATCAATAGATGAATCAAAGTCATCTACATCACCTCTCTTTCGCTGGGTTGAATTTCTTGTTCCTGTCTTTCCAATTTCATTAGGATGAAGAATTTCAAGTGTCTTTTTCAGCCACTTTGGGGGACCTTTCTAAGATGGTCCAGGCTGCTCAATTGATTGAGTTGGGACTGAATCAAGATTGAGTCTCCCAATTCTGTCAATCACATCACTCAAAGTATCATCAGTGGTTGGAGTTTCATGCGGGGGAGAGTGTGCTTCAGAAGAAGATTCCATAGGTTGATCCAGTATAGGAATCCCCCCTTTAAGATGTGGAATATGACTATCAAATTCTTGAAATTATTTTGCATTTGCGAATCTATCCAAGCGATCAAGTTGCCGTTCAACAACATTGTCAGTTTTGGATGATTCAAGAAAGATTACATCTCTAGATACAACAAACTTTTTATTGACTTCATCATAGAGACGATATGCATTGTAGGTGTTTGAATACCCCAAGAAGATACACTTACGACTCCTTGCACCAAGTTTGTTTCTATGTACCTTTGGTATCAAGGTATAACAAGTGGAACCAAAGACCCTGAGATGCTTTACCGAAGGAATGTGCCCATATCGCATTTCATAAGGATTCTTGTTTATAATAACATTAGATGGACATCTATTCTTTACATATACAACACATAGAATTGCATCAACCCAAAACATCAATTTTACATTCTTGAAAAACATCATGGAGCGCACCATATTTAAGATTGCCCTATTCATTCCTTCAGTTACTCCGTTCTATTGGGGATTATAAGGCACATTTGTTTGATGTTTGATCCCATGTTGGCGAAGATAGTTTTCAAATTAATTTGAAGTGCATTCTTTTCCATTATCAGTTGGAATAGAGCCAATATGAGATTGTGCATCATTTTCAATCCATGTATGAAGTTCTTGAATGTTTGAAAAACACCACATTTGTTCTTCAATAAATAAACCCAACACATTCTGGTGTAGTCATCAATAAATGTCATCATATATTTATTTCCATTTACAGATGGAACAAGCATTGGACCACATAAATCTGAATGAATGAGTTCAAATTTTCTATGTACTCTAGAATGTGAATCAGGAAAAGACTGCTTGCTATGCTTTAGAATGCAAGCATCACATTGCTTAAGTTTCCTAGGAATTGTAGGCAAACCAGTAACACCAATTTTCTTCAACAAGCGGAGGCTGTCATAGTTCAAGTGTCCAAATATAACATGCCATAATAAAACTTGACGGAAATGTACCTTCATCATAATGAGAATTGTATGAGAAATTTTGTGCACGAGCAGAGGTACCTTGCAGCGTGAGAAGCCATTCTTCTTCTATCCCTATCATGACAAGTGAGTGATCTGATGCTTTTCTCACCTCAACCTTGCCATCAAACATATGAATGGAATGTACTTGTTGGCGGATGTGGACCAAGGACAACAAGTTTCACCTCAGCTCTGGGAGATATAAAACATCATGCAGAAGAAAGTTTGGAAGACCATGGAATTTGAGGCTGATTGTGCCAAGTCCTTATGGCTCAAGTTTTGATTTGTCTGCAAAGTATATTGCTCCATCAACATTGTCAGTAAATTCTTCAAAAAAGTCTCTTCTAAAAGTCATGTGGCAAGTTGCTCTTGAATCAAGCAACCAATCATTTTTCCAAGAAGCAAGCGAAGCATTAAATAAGTCTTCATTTACTCCAATATTACAATGTGCCACAACATAGTGAGTGGATTTATGTGCTTTACCTTTCTCTTTGTCATTAGTTTTACCTTTAGGTTGATTTCTTTCCTGCTTAATTCTGTCCCAAGGCAACTTGCATGTGGATGCATCATGTGATTTATCTCTATGCAACGTATGCAATGCAAATTTGTCTTTTCTCGAGAGTGTCTGCCTCCCTTGTCTATGAAATTTCTTCTTCCTCTTCCTCTTCGACCACCTCTTCCTCTAGAAGAATCTTGAGCAAGATTCTTCTTTCTATGTGCAAGACACACAACGTCTTCAGAAGACTGAGGAGCTATCTTCTTCCCAAAAGCTTTCTCTCTTTTAGCAAATTTATTCACAAGGGAGTCAAAGGTGATTTCCTTGAGGTTTCCATTTACTTGCAATGACTCAAGATGATTTGAGTAAGTGGGATAAAGTGCCTTGACAAAAGCTATTAGAGGAATGTTGAGTTCAACATTAGTGACTTTGATATCATGCATAATAGATTTTATTTCTGATGCAAGAGCAAGAGGATCATCATTTTGTAATTCAAGGCTGAACAATTTAATCATGAGTTGAACAACTTCAAGTGCAGAGTGTGAGTCATAGAGTTCCTTCAATTTTTTTAAGGCTTTGAAAGCATTTGAAAATGACGAAATATGGTGACTCACCTCTTCATTTACTGATGCTGCAATCAAAGCATACGCCTTGCTGTTCTTATTTTCCCAAATGGCGAATTCCTTCTTTGAGATAGGCTGTTCTAGTTCTTCGTTTCCATCTCCAACACACACTCATTTCCACAACTCATTAAAAATGAGAGTGTGTTTGATTTTCTGAGACTACTCAGGATAGTTCTCATTCCCATTGAGAACAACTTCCACAATTGATATTAATGAGTGCATTTAAAAAAAAATGTACTCTGCTGCCAATATAAAAAATACACTTCTGTTGGTTTAAAAAAATGCAGTACTGGTGATTTAAAAAAAAATGCAGTAAGGGGAGGTGGTATATGGGGAGGTGTTATATGACTGCACACAAACCGGAGGAGGGGTTTTCGTATGTGGAGAGGCTGTAAGCAGGAGGAACATGTATTAAAAGCGATGTATTTAAAAACACATCGGTGTATTAAATGGGAGCGGGAGAGGTGTACTAAAAAACACTTGTGTATTAAAAACACAACATTCCTGGAAGCATAAAAGCGGTGGAATGGTGTATTAAAAACAAAGCGGTGTATTAAACAACGTGAGGGAGGAGTGATACCAGAGTAATACCAAATAGTGTGAGGGAGGAGTGATACCAGAGTAATACCAAACAGCATGAGGGAGCAACCAGATAGTAGGCAGCGGATAGTATATAACATGTTGTGGACCACGATTCCGCTGCACGGAAACCGGGAGTCGACAATGAAAAAATTGAAAACAATGTTGAAAACAGTGCGACTTAGAGCCACAATGGCACCACAACAGTCGAGTCCTATCCCGCAGTGGAAGCGTTTAAATGAATAGCATGTTACACCTCTGGAGATGCGGGGAGGAAATGAATGGAAGCTCACCGATGAAGGGTATTGCACACAATATAGGTGACTGTGGTAGATATCAAGAGAGGAGTAGCGAAGAATTACTGCGAGCAAAATGGTGCAACTCTCGTTAATTGACCCGAGGGGAGAGTCCGACAACGATGGTGCTGTGGGAGAGCCCGACTGTATACCGATTGTATGCCTGGAGGAGCGGTGAGTTATGGGCACATCACCAAGGGAGGTATGTGTACAAGCCAGCGTTTGCCGTAACACAATATCACAAAATATGCACTCACCGCACCACAGTACGGTCAGAGGTGTCAGTTCTGCAATATGGGTAGAACATAGGCAGAATAGGCGGAATAGGTAGAAGGGAGTTATAAGGGCAGGAATGTTAAAAATAGTGCTGACTCTGATACCATGTCAGGCCAAGAGGTAACTCCTCAAATGATAATATAAATATTCATTTGGGCTGTTCATAGTTATATACATGAGGGAGTGACTCTTGAGTTTCATCTCCTGATGACTCTTCATTTTCCCTTATTTATTATTTACACTATTTGCAATATTCACCCAATCCCTATGATTAGGAGTCAACAATTTTTGTCCCTATAACTATCAATGTCTAGATGGATATTGATGTTTAAAATGATTTTTTACAAATGGATTAATAGCCAGAGTGTGTTGCGTGATATGTTTCACCATGTTGCTACTTTTGGTAAGCCATTATCGATATTTATGTCAATAGGTATAAATACCTCTTGGTATTTGGAGTTGGATCTCAAGAATTCCAAACATGTGGACAAATGATTGGTGAAGATAATTTCCATTATCATTGTACACTCAATCACCATTGCTTTTTTGCCCTTTAGTTTATATGATTCAAATAAAGGAATTAAAAAATGTGGTGCAAATGTTATGTGACCACTTAATATAAATCTTATGTTTCTTGAATTTCGTGTTTACAACATGGTGCAATTGTCGTGTTGGCACTCAATGCACATATCATGTTGTTTGTTGATCATGTTTCACTTTGTAATTAAGAGGGTTTTCATACTTTAGTCATTACCACAATACACGGTGGAAGTGTCTTTTTTTAATTAATTTTTTATTTCAATAGTAGATTCTTTTGGGAAGCCCATGTTTTTTATCCAACCATTCAAGAACATATAGAAGCTCAGAGCAAGAAGCGCTTACATTTTCATGGCCAATTGAGGGGATTCTTCCAAACTTTACTATGATGTTATAATAATGAGCATGAATTAGGGTTTTTGTTTGACATGAAATAATTTGAAGATTAAGTTTAAGTGGGAGATGGGGAAGAGGTGTAGAGATACTTAATGGGTTTCATTAAGGTAGACAACAATTGTTATTCCATGAAAATTTTCAAAAAAATAAAAAATAAAAAAATAAAAACTTTAGAGAAATGAGCATATTATAACAATCATAAGTACATTTTTTTCTTTTCCTTAAACAAATAAATTCCATTTGAATAATACTTAATCATAGTTCTAGATCTTGTAATTAATAAAATCTACTTTGCTGCAATATCTTATTTAATCACTATTATGATATATACATGTGTATTAGATATAGAAATATTTGTACATATTAATATACATAAAAAAAATACATTACTAATTAAAAAATATAATCTAACTTCCATTCAATTAATAAAATGTATGATTACTCTCTCTTTATATATAGATTAAACATAAGTATTTGTTAAATATAATTAAAAAAAAAAACTTATACAATTTTTTATTAGCTTCTTAATACCCATCAAATTTTGACATTATTATAATCATTTGTAGGCTATATTCGTGTAGTACCTTATATCAATCTTCAATATATTGTATGAAGTAATCTAATGCTTTTAAAAAATTCGAAATTTTTTCGACTGAAATCTTTTGGGAAATCTACAATTAAATTGATTATTTTTTCACACAATTTATTTTCAAAAACAATTGGCCTAAGAAACAACTGACAACTGTGGAAGTTTTCACACTCAAAATCTACAATTACCAAAAACATCCATACTAAGTTTGGAAACCCACTAAAGATTGGGTATTGTGAGAGGTAGATGCACATTTTGGATGAGCATTATACAATATGAAGTTAATGTTCCTCAGAGTATACTAAGCAAAACACAATTCATTGTCCATTCATTGGGTATTGTGAAAGGTAGATGCACATTTTGGATGAGCATTATACAATATGAAGTTAATGTTCCTCAAAACTGTAGAGTATACTAAGCAAAACACAATTCATTGTCCATTCATTGGAGATGCAGAGGAAAGAATTAATCAAACATCAAGTTATAAATATAACAATATAGATTGATTTAAATTATAGTGATTAACAGTGAGAATACTATATAATTACTATTTCACAAACAATTATATATAAATAATGATACACTAACTATGCATTTTATGATAGTTTTTCCCATAGAGATTTTAAATATAAATTTTGAATTATTAAAATAGAGAAGCATCAATAGGTAGCTAAATAAATTAACTAAGAAATGAATTGAACCAACACTATTAATTAGAAATTTATTCAGTAATGATGAAATCAACCATTTGTCTCATAATACTCCATATTGGCATGATGCATCGTTCCATGAATATTTGTTTTTTCTTCTTCTTTTTATTTGAAGTTGAGCACATGGAATAACACAATGTTTTGTTATAATTGTTTTCTTAGATATATATAATAACCAATGGTGCGTTATGAGCTCTTGATAATGAACAATGAACTTACCATATATATATATATATATATATAATTTAAAAATAGAACATATTTTCTTAAATATAAAATCAACTTTTATAACTTCTAAGTGATATTATTCTATTGTAATTGTTTTCACACACACACATAAAATAACCAACCATGTGATAATTAACAATGGGCTTCCGTCTTACACCACCACTACCCACCACATGCTCGAAGTGATGGGTGCAGTGGCTCTCTGCATGCACAAGGATATCACTGCAGTGGAAGGTGACAGAGTTATTTTGTTAAGTTTTCAATCTGGTGACAAGTGTTCCGAGAGGGTTGTAGGTCGTTTCTGTGCCCAAATGATTATAGTGCAATGACTTCGGCGAAGGGACTCCACGAACAGTGAAGTGCCGCGTTTCCAAAAGCGATGGAGGGTAATCTGGTGCACAGAGAGATAGGATCTCCTGGGCGCGAAGGGCTTCTGGGCTCACATCCTCACCTGCACAGGGATTTATGAACTCCTATTTCATTACCATGCACTGAGATTGTGTTGTGATGGCAAGAGCAGTGACGGCTAGGGGCCGAAGCAAGAGGCCTTAGGTAGCCAAGAATGAGGATGAGCCCAGATCCTTGGGCGGGAGACGAGGCAGAAAACCGATCACCAACCTCATTAATGAAGCGACCAAAGCATATCGGGAGGGGACCAATGAAGAGATTAGAAGTATGATTGAGGAATGGGAAACCGACCTGAACCACTAGGCAAGCACAATAGAGGTAGAGATGGAGGATTGGCACACGATGGTGCCGGACCCTGGCCATACTCGAGGGCGGGTGACACAACTCAAGCAGACACTATACCTATATTGGATTATGAAAAGCCTCATGATAAAGGCCCTGGAGCAAATTTTAGTGAGCATGGCGACAATAGTGCAAGACTTTCCCAACTACAAACAGGATTTCCAGAAGCTGCAATTCCAAATGCAAAAATAGGATGGATGCCTTGGTGGCATTGATAAACATTTCCGTTGTTTATTCTCATAGACAGTGCTTCCTGGTTCCAATGCCAAGGATCTGGCTCTGGTCGAATCCGCCTCTGCTGAGCAAGATGATTAGAATGTTAGCTGGTTTTCAATTTTGATTAATACATATGAGGATAACTTTTACTTTTCAGTTTGAAGTCATATATGTTTATAGGCAAATAGAGTATGGGAAAGGACATGATATACAAACTTATATAGCTTGGGTAGAAAGACTTGTTACTTTTTGTTACTAGATCACTTATCATGCGGTTAGGTGGCCAACAAACTTGGTTTCCCATCGGGCAAGTTGAGGCCACCTAACTTGTTTTATGTGGTTGTAACTTGCTTATTTATTAATGAAAATGGAAGGATCTACCAAGCTTACAAAAAAAAAAACAATGGGCTTCCATCTATATATATTTTAAAAGGAAGCATATGTTTTATTAATAATGAATTTAAAATTTTTGTATACTAATTTTAATCGTAGTAACCTCCATTAATAAATGCTTTATAATGTTATGCATATTAACAAAAATAAACAATTATATTTCTATTATTAATAATATATATAATATAAATATATATATAAATATATATAATATATATATATATATAATATATATATAATCATTTTACAATATTTTTTCTTCTTGAAGGAAAGACAATAATTGAATTCATTAAAAATGATGAAATTACAGTCTGTAGATGCATTTTAACTGTGCATTCAAGAAGAAAAGACCTATTTGAGGTCTGTGTCCTATCCAAAATTGATTTACAAGAAAAAAAACATACACGTATCAACCTTGAAGGCTTTAAATAGAGTTACAAAAACTTGAGACAACCGTAAGCAACAAAAGAGAAAGCATACAAACCGGTGACCAAAATTAATCACAAAAATCTGTTAAGTGAACTAGTGAAGTTTTGTTGCAGGATTTCATGAACTTGTTGCTCCTCTGAATAAGTCCTTGTATGTCCTATGGTAGAAGGAATAGATGGTAATTCCTTCACGAAGTTCTGAGATCTTCCATGGCCCTTCATCCATTATCAAACCTTATTTTGAAAGAATATACACTTTTGGTTTCCTTTCCCTATAGATATGAGAGCAAGAGAAAAAATTAAAAGAGTGCTTGAGCCGGATTGCTTCCTCCACTATGGTAAAAAGTAAAATGTTTCCTGTAAAATTGAGTCTTATTGAGCCAATTAATAAGCATAACAAGCATGGATTAGCACACCATAGACTTGTAGTTGAGAGAAACCCTTTGCTAGGGAAAAGAGAAACAAATTTTTGCATGCAAGAATTTAAGCCTTGTTATTGGATTCTGTTCCGAAACCCATATTAACTTGTAAAGAGTGTGAATTTGAAAGCTGTAAAATGAAGCCTCCACCTTAATTATTCCCTGAGTGACTAGATGCTCCATAAAAAAATTCCCATGGTTTAAAGTGATTAGGGTTTTCCAAAATGATGACTCAAGGAGGGACTACCCATTTTTCCTATGGGAAGTGGGCCAAGATAGAAAGCGATTATGAAATGATGTGTTCAGGAATAGAGGACTTATCCTGAAAGATGGCTCTGTTTCGAGCCATCCAAAACCCCCAATTTATAATCAAGGGAATGGCTTTGAAGGCCTGACAAGATGGGTTGGACAACCAACCCCTCCATTTCCCCCTCTAAATTTTGAGCTACCCAAGTCCCCGGATGGCCTGCTACTAGGTTGCATACCTGCCATACATGTTGGTAGAAAGGGTATTTCATGAATATGCGAGTTACAATTTCTTCATCATTTTTGCAAAGGGAGCACCACTCAGGCCCAGACATGTATATTTTCTAGAGAATGTCCCAAGTGGGTACCTTATTTTCTAGCATACACCACATAAGGAGGTTGGATTTTACTAGACATTTAACCTTCCACAACACTTTCTAGCACCACTTGATATCAACATCCACTCTAATGAGTTTGGGAGTGTTGGAAGCCAAAAGGAGAGGTGATTCATACTAACTCATCCTCTCTGTTGGCCAACCTAATATCACTGGATGATAAGGCATTCAAGAAACCATTTTTTCGTCATTTTTGCAAAGGGAGCACCACTCAGGCCCATACAGGTATCTTTTATAGATAGTGTCTCAAGTGGTACCTTATTTATAGCACACACACACACAATAAGAGTTTGGATTTTGCTAGACATTTAGCCTTCCACAACACTTTCCACCACCACTTGATATCAACATCATCTCTGACAACCATGAGCGAGATGTATCTGAGTTTAGGAGTGTTAGAAGCCAAAAGAAGAGGTGATCCATACTAACTCATCTACTCTGTTTGCCAACCTGATATAATTGACTGATAAGGCATTCAAGAAACCGTTCCATGCCTCCCTAAATTTCCTTTCAATGCCTAAATTATATGCTGAGATCCAACCTTGATTCCATATCAAAGTGGTAGCTGGATAGAAAATGTGGGAGAGTTTGGATGGGCCTCTAGCTCACAAGAAATCAATAGGGGCGGGGAGGGGGAGGGGGGAGAGAATCTAATTTTGTTCGTTGCCAAACCATGAGTCAAGGCCTAATCTCAAGCAGTCCCCGTTGCCTATTTTCCACACTAGTCCATTGCCGATAAGTTCAACTGAGTTGAGAACAACCATCTAGATCATAGAAGTATTCGCAAGAGGCTTGTTGACTTATCTAATCCAGTCCATATATTCATTGTACAATTCAAATTAATGTTAGAGAAATTAGAGCCTCGAAATAATACGACCCGACCATGTGATATTATAGGGAAAGTAATTGTGGTCTCAGGTACTTTGCATGTGCAAACAAACAAAAGAGTCGAAGTCTAAGTTTTGATACTCTACACAGGGGTGTCAATCAACATATGCTAAGTATTAGTTATTAATCAAGATGAAATCCATTGAACCGATAATACCTCATGCCAATATTGACCATTATTCACTTAATTGTTTTATGGTAATTTTATGACATGGAACAACTACTATCTCTTCTCTTGGAGTAGCATGTGTCCATATTGATGTCAACAAAATTAAATTAATTTGTGGGTTTTATGTCTCATAGTTTGTGCATAACTAAATTACTTTGGTTATACAAGGATATGAAAACTAGTAATTACACTAGATGTTGCAAAGGAAATGTCGTAAGTCGGTAACATATGAAAGAAGAGCTTAAATGAAGAGAGATGTGATGTGTTATGTGATCCAAATATTGCCTAGTTTGGAACTGTTTCCTTTGCAACATCAATTTCTTCCTCTACATTTAGAAATGATTACATAAATGGAGACATGTTTCCCTTAATCTTGTTTTAAAATTAAAAATAGTAAACCTTAAAATAATATTCCATAACATGATGGCATAAACAAAAAAATTACCTAGATAACCTATACATGAGACTATTTTTATTAACAAAATATCTTATAAATAAAATTGAATAGATTGATTGGACCTCTCCCTCTCTTAACACAATCTTCCATGATATATCTACTTCTCTAATCTTATAAAGTGTTTAACCACACCTACACTCCATAGTATCAATATTGTTGGAAGCATAACAATATTGTATTTCACATCAAATGAAAATTTAAGGTCAAAATAAATTTGGAATCTACGAGCATTTTAGTTTAGATGAGAATCAGGACAACTGCAATATAAATAAATTACAAATGGTCATTAAATAGGTCCAGTTGGATTAAATATAATGTCCACTATTTAACCAATCTAACATTGATCCATATTGTTTATGGGAAAAACATTGATCCATATTGGGCACTAGATAGGATTTACCATGATACATCTCATAGTCATAGAGAACATGTTCATAGAGAAACTTTATTTCACGCGCAACTTATACTTTATCCATAATTTAGGAGAAACTTTAAGAGCATAAATGAGCCATGGTCAAGGATAATTTGAAAGGTGGATTTGAATGTCTATCTCAGATCATGCATACAATGAAGCATGCTTAACTGAATAATCAATTTAGAAGAAAAAAGGGTTGGTTGATCAACAATATGTGTGGGTACATATGAGTTATAAATGGTAATATTTTCGATTTCATTATTGCTTAACATTTCAATCTATGAAGAATCAAATTAAACAACAACATAATTAAGTATTCAATACCATTTTCAAGTTAACACCACCATAAGTACAATAAACAATCATTCTCAATGTTCTTATAAACTGATAAACACAAGCAGATCAATATCTATGATAGGATATGAAAACATTTTAATATAGAATGCCATCACCCATCCATAATTAAAAGAAAGAAACCCCATAAGCCTTACAACTTTTGGCTAGCTTGTCCTACTTGCTTGGATGACTCACAAGTTGGTCACCATTCTTCATATTAATGAACCTTAGCACGTTCTCCGAGTGATATTTTGTTGTCTTGCATTTTGATGTAACGATAAAAAATGAATCCAAGGAAAATGTGGATATCTTATAGAGAATATACTCTTGATATTGCTGTGAATGTAAGCCCTTGACATTCATTATGCTCAATGTCTCTTGTAGCTTTCGATAATGTCATAACATTTGTGTCATTATCTGTAGTTCTGTTTGTTTTTTCTCAAAAAAATATAAAGCCTAATAATTTTTCCATTAAAAAAAACATAATTAGCATACCTATACTCACCACATTTGTAGACATGGCATACTCATACGCAACATATCTAACAGTATAAAATAATGCAACGAAAATAACTTTCAATGCATGGAAACCAATTGGCATACTAAGAGAGTACTTGCTAAGACTTATTGCGTGTATAGTGAGAAATGACTCTCCAGTATTTGGTCAATGTGAGCTTGCCAAGATGTAGAGAATACTTACCAATAATTATTTTATGTATGGTGAGCATTGACTAGCCTATACTTGGTCAATATGAGTTTTCCAAGAAGTGGAGAGTAGTTAAATACTATGTATGGTGAGTTTTGATTGGCCTATACTTGGTCAATTTTAACTGACTACTCTTCCTAGAACTCACTATATTCGGCATGCTCACAGGTAACTCATGGGATACAATTGTAAGTGTGGAAGCTATGTATAAAACATCATTTATCATACTTTTTTCATTCTCAACAACAACTCATATTTTCCATCCCATTGATTCTTATTCATGTTCTACTTTTATCTTGTATTCTTGGCTACACTACAAAAGGATCTCGTAGGAATTAATAAGAGTTGGAATATCCATTTCACAACAAATAACTCTATTTTTTCTCTTTCCTTTTTTTCTCTCGAATATAAATGTTTAGCATTGGAGTCAATTTTTTTTTCAAGAATATATAATATGGTCATTGCAATGAGTTCTTATTTCCAAATTTGGTAGTGCTTTCAGTACTCTCTAAATTTAATCATTAGTTCCAAATTTTAGTAAAAGAACATCTAGGGATACGTAGCTAGATATTCTTTCCTTCTGTTTTATGTACACAAATTTTGTATATAGCTTATGTGTTATGTGTTAAGAGCCTTGTAGAGACCAAACATCCCCTGTAGAGAACTTCAACTTAACTTAACAGTGGCATCATGAGAAATTATTGAATAGGAATTTCTGTGTGCAAATTGAGTGAGGTATGGGGAATGGGGAAATTGGGAAGAAGGATAGCAAATAGATCTTTCATAATTTTATGGTCTCCGCACTTCCTTTGGCCATATATAGATGGTACCCTACTACTTGAATATGCCTTTGGTCTTGTATTGTATGAATTTCCACGTGAACAACCCCAACATAGTCGCCAGCCATATGACAATAACCCAAGCCCTATGCCAATTTTTGTCCAATAGATATCTCACGTTTTGGATTTCTCTCTGTATGGGATTCTTCCTGATTGGAACCGATAATATCTGCTGGCTTAAACTTTGACTATAGTTTGGATGGCCTTCCTTACCATAAGTTGTAAAATATATTGGTAATTTGCAAATACTCAAACTCAACGAGTAATCACTATATATTATAGCTTACATGATTTTGGTATTTAGATCTATTTTCCACTCTTTGAATAAGTTTATGGTTATACCCCCGACCTACCCCTCCATGTCTATCATACCATGATTTCTCTTACCCATGATATTTTTATAAATGACTACACATCCAATTTCTTTTAGTTTTATGATGCTTGGTGACAATGGATCATATATATAGCGATGACATGTATACTAGTTACGTGCTATTACTATTTAGTTTAGGTCCCTCCTTGACATATCGATGGGACGATACATTTCTCATTGTCATTGTTTAACATTATGATAAAGGGTTTACCCTCGACCACATATTTATTTATACGAGGTGTAATAATGTTCATATGGATGAATTCATTTTAATGATGGAACTCTCTAGACTCTGGAAACGAGTGGAGAGTGTGTCGCTTGGTACATCGACCTCCCTCTCTATCAAACCTCATACTCAAGCTTACAACATGTCAGGTGATCTGTGATTGTGATTCTGGATGAATTGGGGTATTACATCGTTAATGAGTATTCAGGAGTAGTTTTCGTGAGTTTTGGGTAACTACCTCATCTCCTCTCTACTAGTGAGGGCCTCAATCGCCTCTTGTGTCACTAAGGGTTTGGAGCTTTGCATTCCTAGGGTTTCAACCCTCCGTTCTTACTCTCACAACTGCTCAAATTCAACTTTGGATGGTCCTTTTCACTCAACCACTTCTGCATGAGGATTGGAATTGACAAGAAAGGCTTGCCTTACGGTAATGTATGTTTCTATTATAAGAATATCCGTTTTGGAAGTACTCATCAGATTTTTTTTTTGTGTGTTTTCTATTGATCATACTTGTTGCCTTCATTTATTCACACTAAGACATAAATTTGTGGTTTTTCTTCTTTTAAATTTTCTCTTCTTTATCTGCGAGTGTAAATTGCATGGTTTTTCTTCGACAAAAGTTTTCCCTCTTCTTCCGACCCTCAAAGGAAATAACTTCACCTTCTATTTATGTCATCATCACTACTAGTCTATAAGTTTTGAAGGTAATACTCTCCTTTGCTTATTTCACGTATTACATTGATTTTCTATTGATAGAACTAAGGAACCTTCTATTTTTTCTTTTCCAGATTTCTAGCGAGGAGTTAAGGTTACAAATAAAGTACTCTATAGGTAGATTTGGTCTCTTAAACTTGTTCTATCTTTCTCCATTTCTTCGCCTCCTTGTCATTGAGTTAAAACCCTAACTTGGGTTCATTGTTTGTACCTTTTAGGTGCATATGGTTGATGTATGGGCATGACTACAAACCGACCATTCAAGATTTACCACTCTTTGACAGAGTCAATACTTTATCCGAGATGAGTTTTCCTTATGGATTGTGTATTCTTCTTCCAGGTTTTTCTTCTCGCCCCTAAGGCTCTACTTCCTTCCTGAGCAAGAGTATTAGATTCAATTAGATGGGCTTCACTAATTTTCATGAATGGGGTTACAATATATTTGTTTAAGAAGGAACGACAATAGACCTAACTTATTTTTTTGAATAAGCAATGGACTCTCAACAGAGACAATATCTCATATTTTATTTTGGGTTTTCTCTTTGAGACTACATGATGTAATTAGGAAAGGTATTTTTGCTAGTATTTTCTGGTGACTGCTACTATAACTCGTCTTTATCAAATTCCTTAGTTATCTTTAGAAATGTTACTATACAAACTTTTGACAGTCATTTTGTGAATGAATTACAAGGAGTTATTTTTTTATAATATAGAATATGTAGTCAATACTATATTTCGAATATATATATATATATTTCCTCTGTGGAAGTTTTTATCTTATTATAGTAGTGAGACCGTTTTTTAATTTAAAAAGGGATTTAATCAAACAACTTGAGGAAAATATAAACATAAATATGTTTTCCAATATTTCTTGGTAAATTTCACAGAGAAGATTCCTTTGTCATAGTTTATCCGCTTATATTCTAGTGAAAGATTCTATTTTCATTACATCAAGGTGTATTATTTTCTCTTTGAATTCGGTGCATATATGTAAATATAAGGTTCATTCACCTAACTTACATTTAGTAGTCTAAGTGGCAATATTGCCCTATATAGGATTTATGTTGGTTTTATATATATATATATATATATATTTATGTTTTTATCAATATAGTGTGTCGGGTGGAACTTGTTCCGGGTTCTACGCTTCCCCTCTAGTATCTAGTGTGGTATTTTAAATTTTGGGACTGATACCGACACAACATATTTGTTGTGGTATCTAACCCAGTTCTTATTTAAAGAGTAAGTGTTGTAATTAATGCAAACCAGTTTTTCCTTGTATCCATTTCTGAATTACATATATTATGACCCATATAATTATACCAGTCATTACACGTTCATGAAACTCATTACCTCTTTTATTTCGTCCTCAAAAATATGTTTCTTTGCATTTTTATCACACTTGCACAAGTTTTCTAAAAAAAAAAATGTATGAGTTCATGACTCTGAAAATGCTTAAACAACTAACAACACGCAAGCCAGATACAATAAAAGAAACTCTCGCTCAAAACATTTAAAATTGCAAGTGACAATGTTAAAGCCTTAATAGAAAAAAATCTTGAGAAAATTGCAAGGCTGTCACGAATCGTCCAAATTTTAGTGTCTGAAGGGAAATATCTTTAATTCTTGTATTTGCATCCATGCTGCTAAAAATGAAAAAATTATCTTACTTGTCAAAGAAAATTTACATACGAGAATCAACACTTTGAGAAGAGATGTGCAAGCAGAAATCATGAAGCTGCTCCTTGTTAATGAACTCCACATCATGTCATCCTCTTCTTCGAGCGAGAGAATCAAAGAGCTCCAGTGAAAACAAATGTTTTTAACAAGAAATGCATAATCTTCCACAAAGAAAATCTACTCAAGGTAAAGCAAACTGTCTAAAGGAAAAACGAGAAAATTGTTTTTTGAATCTAATAAAACCAGTCACGCCCAAAATCTTGTGCAACGACGTTGGGCCACTAATTTTTCACTATTATTATCACTTATTGACATATATTTCATATATTTCTACTATTCTTTATCACACCATTTATCATAATTTATCATTTAATTCCATTTCATAATTATTTATGCTCTTATGGATAAGTAATACTTGTTCTCCTTTATTTTTAATAAATTAAAGATTATTATGCATTATTTTGCCAATGATGGTTTATTAATGATTTTTTTATAACATCACTCACGATTTTAGCCTCCAATATCTCTTCCAGATTGTAAATTTGATCTTCAACTCATAATCAAATATTCCAACTCAGAAATTCGCTGGGATAAAAAGTGACAGTTTTGCGTTGGACTTTTTGGGCAAATGAAGATGAATCTTGAAAATCCGAGAACTAGCTTTGTGGAGAATGAACCAAATTAGTTTTTCAATGAGAAGTTTTCCAAAATCTGGTTTGGATTGAGAGAAATGCAAGGTTCTTTGAAGGAAATTTTCTCAGATTTGCTATTGTGGCCTTTTTCCAAATTCTCCCAATTGCAATACTAGATTCAACTAGTTACAACTGAATCATAATGGAGAAATATTTCATATTTGATTTTGTTTATTGATATTCTGTAATCAACCCAAAATTGTAAGGGGAAACCATTTTGTAATCAATTTAGTTGTAATTTCCCTTTGCTCTTTGTGTATTTAAACGAAAACAAAGATCAAAGAGGGGATGGAAATTATTGAATTAGAGACAAAGATCAGAGCTATATTGTATCTATTTCTAATTTTAGGAGATATAGGTGGAATTTCATAATTGTCTACTTGTAATTTGATATGAATTATTTTTCAAGGAAAAATTGACTCTTGGGCAGTTGGGCCCACTACCTTGGATGAGGTGCTGCATTGAACATCTAAAGTAGTTTAGTTGTGTGCTTATTTTTTTTAATTTCAATTGACGTTACTTAAAGTACATTTCCTTTTCTTTAAGTAACTTGTTGGTCACTGCATTTTCTAGATTTGTTGTTTTATGCAATTTCTAGAATTTTATTAATTTACTACTCTAGATTAGCATTTGAATTCTGTTGGGTGCAATAGGTTAAATTTCCAATTCAGCAAGGTGTGGTTTAGTTTAGTATTTATTCAATTCGTGTGATTAGCATAATTATTTTTCTTATCATTTACTTTCTGCTTTTTAAATTTAGCATTGTTATTCAAGTCTTACGTTTTATTTCTTGTTGAATGAGCTTGATAATGTATAACAAATGTTGGCATTATGATGCATGTGTTGTACTTGATGGCAACCCACTCGTAGAAGAACAACTCACTTATATATAACTAGATGAATCTACAGAAGAGATATCAGATGTGACAGAATACATGGGATGCAGGACAGCTCAAAGGAATCAGATGACAGTTCTCAGTACGACAAGTTAGCCTTGCCATCAAGTCCAAAGGGGGAGATTGTTGGCATTATGATACAAGTGTTGTCCTTGATGGAAACTCACACAGATGATAGATCATAGTGCAGCAGGTCAGTAGCAAAGAGTTGATGATCAAACTACAAAGAATGAAGAAAGAAGAGTATATATGCAGGTTCACTATATACCAACTCGCGTACATACGCAGGTTCACTATGTACCAAGTCGTGTATATACGCAGGTTCGCTATATACCAAGTAGGGTATACACGCAGGTTCACTATATATAAAGGTAGGTATACACACGGGATTGTTGATTAAAAGTCGCGTATGTGTATGCATGCACTTTCATGCACGGAAAAGCGCGTACATGTGGGAAAGCTTACTTTTGGGTCCGTGGTATTTAGACCTATGGTTTTGGTCCTTGGTATTGCGTTCGAAGTGTTGAACCCAGGTATTGGGTCCCTAGTATTGGTTCTCAATGGTTTTGGACCATGGTATTGAGTAAGGCCTAAGACTATAAAAGGAGAAGAAGATCATTAGGCAAATGCATTGAGAAAGTCTTGAATATCTGATGAAGTATGAGATCCAGTATGCAGGTTATGGGTTCATGATGCATTGCTTGATCTAAGCTAAGGAGGAATCTCAATGGTTGATGGAGAACAAGATCTAAGGATAGATTGGGATCTAATGGCTTGGAATGAATCATCTCTATACGGTTTGATCTTGTTTAGTCTAGATCTATATACTGACGCATGTAATTTTCTGTAAATGTTATGATCTGGGTATAACTCAAGTTTGGAATAGCTGCAAATCATGAATTAATATTTACAAATGTATACGCTGGTTGACTATGATAAAAGAGCGTACATACGCAGGTTAGATACATCTAAGTAGCGTATACCATATGAGCTATGATGTTTGAAGTTATAGGTGTTTCTGGTTGTTGATGAGTTCTGATGGCTGTTTACTAGTGTCAGTATTCTGCATATTCAGATTGATTGATTATGTTTAGCTTCAGTATTGATGGATGAGATCTATAATGGATCAGGATTAGAATGACTTATCTTTATGTGATCTGATGAACTAGATCTGGTTGCTAACATACATATTATCTTTGTATATGTAATGATCTGGGTATGTCTGAAGTCAGGAAGTGGAGCGAAGTTATAAGTAAGTAATTAATGACATATATGCTGTTTCGCCTTGGTGAAGTTGCGTATACACGTTGGTTCGACACTTCCAAGTAGCGTATGCACTCTAATGCATGATTTTTGATGATACAGTTGGTTCTGAATATTGTTGCAGAGTTTAGTGTTCTGCTCTGTGTTTTGGTGACTGCATTTTGTTGACAGGGTTTCAGTGATTCAGTATTGGGTGATTCAGAGATTGATGATGCTAGTGTTGATTGATTGTGTGCTTCAATGATATTGATGGGCCCAGTATGAAAATTAGATGAAAAGTGGCCTTCAGATTATGATGTTGTGATCCATGAGTATCCAGTCTGAAAATTTATGAAACGAGGTACCTGGAGGAAGAAAGAGAAGTTTGTAGCCATCTTTAGGTCAACACCTACGTACTAGTACATCAACTAGTACAAGAGCTAAGGGGGTGATAGCTCCCTTCCATTAGCAGCTGGAAAACGAGTACAAGTTGGAGCATTTTAGTAGGCCAACACCTCGTACTAGTAAATGGATCAGCTAGTACAAGAGCTAAGGGGGTTGCAGCTCCCTTCCATGAGAGTCTGGAGAACGAGAGAAGGTTGTAGCCTTCTGCAGGTAGAAGCTTGCGTACTGGTATAAGACTACACCAATACAGAACCATTGTAAAAGAAGTTTCTTATTAGAAAGAAGATTGAGACAAACTTGCAGCAGGTGGTTTTCACCCACATTGGGTTTCCACCTTACATCATGGTGTTCATGTGTGCTTCTTGTGTGTGATGATCTATTCTATTTTACTTCTCCTATTTACTGTTCATATGGTTAATAATGTTCTGATGCACTCATTAAGGATCAACTAACTGAATCATAAGTTTACTGGATATACGCTTGTTGCATTACACACAGTTGCGTATACACGTGGTTTTCCTTAACTGAAGTAGCGTATATGAATCTTAATATGGAAATGAAAAAGTTATATTGATTTAATAATACTGATTCACCCCCCCCTCTCAGTATTATTTCCAACAATTGGAATCAGAGCAGGTCCTTTGGTAGAAGCTTGATCGCTTGAAGGAGATTCGTAGATCAATGGGAAAGAAGCTTAAGAAGAAAGCGCCTAAGAAGAAGAAGACATCTTAGAAGAGCTATGACAGTGGGAGAATCAATTGGGGAATATGTGGAAGAAGCACCTCAGATTCAGAATCACTTCAGAATGAAGATGAACAAGAAAAAGAACTAGCATGTATGAATTTGTTATACTCTGGTGATACATTTATCCATCCATTTGAAGATGATGAAAGTGATAGCGAAACAACTGAATTTTCTCTTATGGGTGAGCAAGAAAGATATCAAATAGAGGCAGAATTTAAAAGGCTTACAGACAAAATTAGAGATCAACAAGATCTATTGAACAAAAGGGAATGTGCCTTCAAAGAAGAAGCTACCAAACTAAAAGATCAACTAGAGGAAGGAAACAAGGTAAGGAAGTTATTCAAGGAAAAGGAAGATCAATGTCAAAAGTTGCAGGATGAAGTAACATCATTAAGAAATGAAGTCAATGAAAGGAGCACAACAATCAAGAAAATTAGAGATAGATCCAGTTACTATGAAAGTCTTGAAGCTACGATCCTCTCGCTAAAAGAAGATCTTGAAGAATCAAATAAGAAGAATAAATAACTACTCCAAGCTCTTGAAAAACAAGAAAACGAAGTTCTTGAACTAAGACATCAGTTGGAAGAAGGAAGAAAAGCTGAAGAAAACATGAAGAAGCAGTATCATGAAAAGGAGGAGCAACATCAGGTTGAGGTAAATATTCTTAAAGATAACTTAGAAGAAAAGGATAAGCTCTTACGATTTCAAGATAGTACTAAGATCTTGGATGATATTCTTAGTAGTCAAAGGTCTCCTGCTATCAAAACTGGCCTTGGTTTTTATGAATCTGTTGAAGATGAATCTAGCTCACAAGGAGAGGCAAGGAACTCTAATGTAAAATCTAAAATAATCAACAAGGAGATGAGAGGACAACCCCATCAACAGCCAAGGAAAGAAATTCTTCAAAGAAAATCTTTTACTCCTTTGATGAATAATGTTGAATGTTATGTATGTCATAATCTTGGACATGTTGCAGCTAGATGCAGAAGAAGAATGGTTCAAGACCATCACACAGAAAGATCATCACGTTCCAGGTAATTTAAGGGATATTGTTTTTCTTGCAATATGTTTGATCACAGAGCTGTTGATTGCTACAGAATGAATATGAAATATATGAGATGCTATGCATGTAACAGGCTTGGACATATAGCTAAGGAATGCAGGAACAAAGTACGGGCACCATACCAAAAGGAGAAAACATCATCACACTTGAAGATATGGAAGAAGAAGGAAGTACAGTCAGGAAAATGTGGCACAGCACAATGTACAGACATAATAGACTCAGAGGGAGCTGAAAGTGTAAAACTTCAGTATCCTAAATCTCATACGCAAGTTTTATAAAGGGAAGTCACGTATATGCACGAGTTAGACACTGCACAGTCGCGTATATGTTCGTTTGAGGAAAAGCAGCGGAACAGACTCAGGAAAAAGGGTCTAATATGATTCAGTCCATTATTTACTCTGTTTGATAATGGTTACAATCTGCTGATGATGTGTGAAAATGTCTTGATACTTGTAAGATGTTTTAAAAGTGTTTTGATCCTAAATTAATGATGATGATGCCTTGATACTTCTTGCTGATATATGCATGATCAGATCTGATAGTTAGCAAGATGGCACAGGTTCAGGGGGAGCATATGCTTTTAATAATGCATTGTTGGCATTATGGTTAGTAGTCCTTGGTGATGATGCTTATATGGCTAAATGATATATCTTGCTATGATATGAGTGTCTATGAAAAAATCTCATATGATTCTTAGGGTTACATAGTTGATGTTCATACCAGATTTGTGGTTGATTCTCTGATGATGATCTTCATAAGGATAAGGAGAAGTAAAAAGCTTGAATACACATCTTCATTACTTGATGATGAGTCACTCATATGCTGCTGTCGTCATATGCATAAAGATCATATAATACAATTATGATGTAGGATTCCTATAGTTCTTGGCGCTCATGTGGATGAGGATTGTTGCTGTTGGTCTCTGTTATAAATATCATATCAAGACTCATGATGTAATAGTTTGTCTCTATCTATTGTAGTTATTTGATGAATCCCTTTTGGTCATATGATGTAATTTGTCCCCCCACTATGCATGGGAAAGATGATGTAATATTTCAGTCATGTATAAACAATTGGTATCTTGCGTATCCCCACTTGGTTGGGTGGATGATTCAATATTGGTATATCCCCACTTGGTTGGGAGATGGATGTATGTATGAGTCTTTGGTGATAGGAAGGTCATTTATGATAGAATCATGTTCTTCTTGTAGAACATATTTTTGCAGACCTTGCCTATAGTCAGGGGGAGCATGAACAACACTCTTCAGCAGAGCAGAGATTTCAGCATGTACTCAGAGGGAGCATGGACAAACATGTACAACTTGGCATATACAAAGGGGCAGCTCATTCAGAGATTTCAACAGGTACTCAAGGGGAGTGTGGACAACGGAATGTTTATCAAGGAAAGAGAATATCTTAGTCCACCCTTTGCCCTTGATGTCAAAGGGGGAGAGTGATTTGGTGTTGTTGCCATCAAGTCCAAAGGGGGAGATTGTTGGCATTATAATGCATGTGTTGTACTTGATGGCAACCCACTCGTAGAATAACAACTCACTTATATATAACTAGATGAATCTACAGAAGAGATATCAGATGTGACAGAATACATGGGATGCAGGACAACTTAAAGGAATCAGATGACAGTTCTCAGTACGACAAGTTAGCTTTGCCATCAAGTCCAAAAGGGGGGAGATTGTTGGCATTATGATACAAGCATTGTCCTTGATGGCAACTCACACAGATGACAGATCATAGTGCAGCAAGTCAGTAGCAAAGAGTTGATTATTAGACTACAAAGAATGAAGAAAGAAGAGTATATACGCAGGTTCACTATATACCAAGTCGCGTACATACGCAGGTTCACTATGTACCACATCACGTATATACGCAGGTTCGCTATATACCAAGTAGGGTATACATGCAGTTTCACTATATACAAAGGCGCGTATACATGCGGGATTGCTGATCAAAAGTCGCGTATGCGTATGTACACACTTTCATGCACAGAAAAGAACGTACATGTGGGAAAGCTTATTTTTGGGTCCATGGTATTTAGACCTATGGTTTTGGTCCTTGGTATTGCATCCAAAGTGTTGAACCCAGGTATTGGGTCCCTAGTATTGGTTCTCAATGGTTTTGGACCATGGTATTGAGTAAGGCCTAAGACTATAAAAGGAGAAGAAGATCATTAGGCAAATGCATTGAGAAAGTCTTAAATATCTGATGAAGTATGAGATCCAGTATGCAGGTTAGGGGTTCATGATGCATTGCTTGGTCTAAGCTAAGGAGGAATCTCAACAGTTGATGGAGAACAAGATCTAAGGATAGATCGGGATCTAATGGCTTTGAATGAATCATCTCTATACGGTTTGATCTTGTTTAGTCTAGATATGTATATTGACGCATGTAATGTTTTGTAAATGTTATGATCTGGGTATAACTCAAGTTTGGAATAGCTGCAAATCATGAATGAATATTTACAGATGTATACACTGGTTGACTATGATAAAAGAGTGTACATGCGCAGGTTAGATACATCTAAGTAGCGTATACCATATGAGCTATGATGTTTGAAGTTACATGTGTTTCTGATTGTTGATGAGTTCTGATCACTGTTTATTGGTGTCAGTATTCTGCATATTTAGATTGATTGATTATGTTTAGCTTCAGTATTGATGGATGAGATCTATAATGGATCAGGATCAGAATGACTTATCTTTATGTGATCTGATGAACTAGATTTGGTTGCTAACATACATATTATCTTTGTATATGTAATGATTTGGGTATGTCTGAAGTCAGGTAGTGGAGCGAAGTTATAAGTAAGTAATTAATGACATATACGCTATTTCGCCTTGGTGAAGTTGCGTATACACACTGGTTC
The DNA here is from genome assembly GCA_031772625.1 of Pinus tabuliformis. Taxonomy (NCBI): domain Eukaryota; kingdom Viridiplantae; phylum Streptophyta; class Pinopsida; order Pinales; family Pinaceae; genus Pinus; species Pinus tabuliformis. The sequence goes on along the minus strand of CM062807.1, from coordinate 5,279,105 downwards.
GACACTTCCAAGTAGCGTATGCACTATGATGCATGATTTTTGATGATACAGTTGGTTCTGAATATTGTTGTAGAGTTCAGTGTTCTGCTCTGTGTTCTGGTGATTGCATTTTGTTGACAGGGTTTCAGTGATTCAGTATTGGGTGATTCAGAGATTGATGATGCTAGTGTTCATTGATTGTATGCTTCAATGATATTGATGGGTCCAGTATGAAAATTAGATGAAAAGTGGCCTTTAGATTATGATGTTGTGGTCCATGAGTATCCAGTCTGAAAATTTATGAAATGAGGGACCTGGAGGAAGAAAGAGAAGGTTGTAGCCTTCTGTAGGTCGACACCTACATACTAGTACATCAACTAGTACAAGAGCTAAGAGGGTGATATCTCCCTTCTAGTAGCAGCTGGAAAATGAGTAAAGGTTCGAGCATTTCAGTAGGCCGACACCTACATACAAGTAAGTGGATCGGCTAGTACAAGAGCTAAGGGGGTTGTAGCTCCCTTCCAAGAGAGTCTGGAGAACGAGAGAAGGTTGTAGCCTTCTGCAGGTAGAAGCTTGCGTACTGGTATATGACTGCACCAGTACAGAACCATTGTAAAAGAAGTTTCTTATTAAAAAGAAGATTGAGACGACTTGCAGTAGGTGGTTTTCACCCACATTGGGTTTCCACCTTACATCATGGTGTTCATGTGTGCTTCTTGTGTGTGATGATCTATTCTATTTTATTGCTCCTGTTTACTGTTCATATGGTTAATAATGTTCTGATGTACTCATTAAGGATCAACTAACTGAATCTTAAGTTTACTGGATATACGCTTGTTGCATTACACACAGTTGCGTATATACACGGTTTTCCTTAACTGAAGTAGCGTATATGAATCTTAATATGGAAATGAAAAAGTTATATTGATTTAATAATACTGATTCACCCCCCCTCTCAATATTATTTCCAACAACAAAATCATGTAGAACCAGTGTTATATATTGGTAGTTGCTTGAATATATTTTGCAGATTATCTTGAAATAAAAAAAATGTTCCTCAGGTTAATAATTAATGTTCAGGTGATTAGTTATATTTTTTATTAAACAATTAATTCCCCAACATTTTGTCACTGTTTCTTGGGAGGAAATCAAATAGCACTACCACACTAATATTTGGTTGTAGATGAATTCCTGACTCCGAGAGGGTTGAATATTAAAAACGGAAGGTAAGAACCTATGCACGCACCCTAGATAACTTGTGGTGAGGTCTGCCCTCTATAGGTGGTTGAAAATAGTTACTACACAAATTTTTACCCCATTCATATATCATAAGGAGCTGACCTGCCACCCCATCTATTAAGTAATATTTTTTTGATTAACAATAAACCTACGAATGCACCCTAGATATTTTGTGGTGATGTATACCCTCTATAGGTGGCTGAAAATAGTTACTACACAAATTTTTACACCATCCCTAGCCCATAAAGAACTGACCTGTCACCCCATATATTAAGTAATATTTTGTTGATTAACAATAAGCATTGTTAAATTTTAAACATAAATAGTCAACTGAAAGATAATAGGTCTCATCACAAGCTGACCTACCATGATCATAGGTCATAATAAAGTGACATTACCACTATTGGTCACCAAGCCAGGGTAATGGCCTTCGATTGTAAAAATGAAGGATAAGAGGTCTCACGAGCCAAATTGTTCACTTTTTTTTTTTAACTCCCATGAATGGCATTGCTATTAACTGGTTACCAAGCCAAAACAATGATCTTTAGCAGACATCTAGGTAAATTGAAATGTTATTGTAACTATGTATTTATTTATGATAGATGGGACACTGACATCCAATGGATTAAAAAGGCATCCCTGTAGAGGCTATGGACGCCTGCTGGTAGTAGTGGCCATGTCTATGGTATAGAAGTTAATTCAATACTATGATCTACTTGGTTACCTTGTTTTCTCAAGACTAATCGTTGACATATCCTACATTTGCATATATAAGGTTTGTTAGAACTCATGGCCCATGGGGTAATATCTAATCAGTTCTTAGATGATGATGGTTATGGTTTATATCTATTAATCAGTTATAAATATTCACTTTACATGTCAGGGACAAAACTTTTAGGATATTTTAGATTTGGTATTTTATAATCTATCATTCCTTTGTTCTACAAAGTTTCATAGCTTTAACCAAAGATAGTTGCTTTGCCCAATCAATTGCCATTTATTTGTATCGTAACAACACTACTATTATTTTGGGGTAGAATAAAGAGGCCTAATTCTGATTGTGAACGTCAGGTATTTGGTCAGATCTTGAGAAGCAATGACTGAGATAACTAATTATCACATTTTTTATGCCCATAACAACCAAAGCTAATGGGTCTAGGGAATCCATTTTTTTCATCATTTTTACCCTATTTTATATTCCCTTTTTCTCCATTATTATCCCATGGAATTCATAACACGATTATGTCAATTTTATATATAATGTGGTAATTGAGGTGATGAATTACTGATTGAGGCTAATCATGAGATGTATTATAGAAATTTTGATGACATGGAAATTAATCAGTTTGGGGGAAGGAAACCCTGCTACACTTTATGATTACTTTCTTTCAGCTTGCATGGATTCCACCTTCCACATCACTTTCAACATCAACTTAGCCTATATCAAATTCAACAAATATTAGTCCATCCATACCATTTCACATTATTACAGAGGTAAAACTTGAGGTAAAATAACATAAGTTTTTTTATTTATTAAAATTTTAAGAGAATGTCATGAAAAGTCACCGAGCATTATTTACTCATATTTTCAAATCATTAGTTCCAATTCTTCACCACTTCCCTTTTTTTTAAAGACGCGAAAGCTTTCAGTTTGGGGGAGGGTACTCTTCATTAAATTTTTATCATGACCATGCCATTAATACTCTTTATCATTTTTTTCCTGTGGAGAAAATCCGTAATTTTCATTAATTTTAGACAATTACATGTTGTAGATGCTAAAAGCATATGCAGAAGTGTGGGCAAAGCCACTTACATAAAAATACTCCAAATGAAGTATTCCAGAAAAGCCCTCAGACAGGGCAGCAAGCAAATGGGTATGTATACCCCAGCAAGTCTGTAGAAACAGTGCCCAAAACAGACCTGTAGAGGATACCCAAACCCATTACAAAAAACAACAAATAAAAACTCCTGAGGAGGGAAAACGAGAACAGTAAGCTCTAGATCTGGCCGCCCAGACAAGTAGGAGAGGCACGAAATGAGGAAGAGAGCAGCCAGGGTAGCCACTCCTCCCCGCCCCCTCAAACTCTCCTCCTGAATCAGACGAAACCAGAGGTAGAAACAAAACTGCCCCATACTTCCTCAGCAGCCTGCAGAAACCCCAGCGAACCCAGCCATGATGAAGCGACACGAAACAATGCAGAGACAGTCACCTCCACACCCCAGTTCCCTCAACGCTCCAAATAACCGCAGTGGATAAGCCAGCGAGCGACCAAAAACAACACCATCTGCCACAGCAAAGGAACCCATCCGGTCCCAACCAGAGCAGAGGCGAGTCTGGGGGCAGAGGCAGCTAGGGCAGCCACCTCGCCCCCGCGCAGTGAAAACCTAAAGACCAAAAATTCCCCGCTCCCGCTCCACAGCTCAGTTCAGAAACGCCAAAGGCCTTCTCCTTGGCTTGTCCGCCAAAGCAGAACGACACAGAAGGGATTCAAGCTATAGACCTCTGAAATCTACAAAACACGGACTCTCTTCTCAGCCTCCCAACTCTATACTCGTTGCAAGTCGTCCCGGTACTCTTCCGTTGTTCTCAGAGCCGAAGACGAGCGGTCCTCCAACCCAGGTTCTCATAGCCGAAGATGAGAAAAAATACTCTTTATCATCTAACTATATCCTTATTCATTCTCAAAACCTCCCTTATTCCATGTTGTTTTACACCAAGCAGAGATTTCAACAACGATTGTAGCAACAACCTCAAATTGTTTTCTAGTGTAGCATGAGGGCATGCTAATTTTCCAGTTTGGGGGAGGAGTTTCTATGCATGATGGATGTTTTCTCCTTTCTTCCTCATTTAAGGCATACAATTTCATTTTTATACAGTGCAAAAATTGATTCGTGTATATCTTTAAAACTATGAATTGTATTCTTTTGATTTTTGGACAGCAAAGAGGTATCACTAAAATACACAAACCCCAACAATTTCAAGCTAAACCACTTTGTAAAATTGTAGAAACCATGCACTGTCACCTACAACCATTTTGATGATATCTTGAAATGTGTGCATCAAATTGCTTTGATTTTCAGTGTGGAGAATAATTAATATAATAGAAATATGTCTGAAAATTTTCAATAAAATCTTATTTGTAGTTTTTTAGAAAATGGTTAATGAAGTTTGTTGTTACTTGTATAATATTTTGCTGCAACTTCACATACATATTATTGAAATTTAATGTGCAAATTGTTACAACTTCACCAACATCGTTAGAATTGAAAAACCACTATTTTGAAGAGGTTTTTGGGGAAGAATTATTATGTTCCATCAATATCATGGGTTGGGGTGATCATTTTGATTAATGGTTGGTACAAAGGCATTGGGTTGCAAGAGGACATGAACCATGTTAAGTTTGGGGGAGACATTGGGCCACTAATTTGTCATTATTATTATCACTTATTGACATATATTTCATCCATTTCTACAATTCTTAATCATGCCATTTATCATATTTTATCATTTAATTCCATTTCATAATTATTTATGCTCTTGTGGATAAGTAATACTTGTTCTCCTTTATTTTTAATAAATTGAATATTATTATGCATTATTTTGCCAATGATGGTTTATTAATAAATTTTTTATAACATCACTCATGATTTTAGCCTCAAATATCTCTTCCAGATAGCAAATTTGATCTTCCACTCATAGTCAAATGTTCCAACTCAGAATTTCGTTGGGATAAAAAGCGACAGTTTTGCGTTGGACTTTTCAGACAAATGAAGATGAATCTTGAAAATCCGAGACATGAGTTTTGTGCAGAACAAACCAAATTAGTTTTTTAATGAGTAATTTTCCAAAATTTGGTCTATATTGAGAGAAATGCAAGGTTCTCTGAAGGCGATTTTCTTAGATTCATTGTTGTGGTCATTTTCCAAATTCTCCCAATTGCAATACTAGATTCGACTAGTTCCAACTAAATCATGATGGAGAGATATTTCATATCTGATCTTGTTTATTGAGATTCTGTAATCAATCCAAAATTGTAAGGGGAAATCATTTTGTAATCAATTTAGTTGTAATTTCCCTTTTCTCTCTGTGTATTTAAATGAAAACAGAGATCAAAGAGGGGATGGACAATTATTGAATTAGAGGCAGAGCTCAGAGTTGTATTGTATCTATTTCTAATTTTTAATGAAAGGAGCTATTAGTGGAATTTCATAATTTTCTACTTGTAATCTGATCTGAATTATTTTTCAAGGTAGAACTGACTCTTGGGCAGTTGGGCCCACTACCTTGGACGAGGTGCTGCGTTGAACATCTAAATTAGTTTAGTTGTGTGCTTGTTTCTTTGAATTTCAATTGATGTTCTTTAAAGTAAATTTCCTTTTATTTAAGTAATTTGTTGGCTACTGCATTTTCTAGATTTGTTGTTTCTTGTAATTTTTAGATTTCTATTAATTTACTGCTCTAGATTAGCATTTGAATTTTGTTGGGTGCAATAGATTAAATTTCCAATTCAGCAAGGTGTGGTTTAAATTAGTATTGATTCAAGTCGTGTGATTAGCATAATTATTTTTCTTATCATTTACGTTCGTCTTTTTAAATTTAGCATTATTATTCATGTCTTGCATTTTATTTCTTGTTGAATGAGCTTGATAGTGTAGAACACAATCATTTAGAACCAGTGTTAGCTGTTGGCAGTTACTTGCATATATTTTGCAGACTTCCTTGAAACAAAAAGATGTTCCTTGGGTTAATAATTAATTTTCTGGTGATTAGTTGTTTTTTTATTAAGCAATTAATTTCCCTAACAAATGACACATGTCACGTAAGGATTGGGTGGTTGAGTTAGTTATTAGTTAAGGTGGCATAAATGAAGGAGTCGGCTAACCGTTCAAACAAGCATTGGATCTAATGGTGGAATACATTTGAATCATTTAACATCATATCATAGAGAGCATAGCGGAGACAACAAAGATGAGAGGGGAGTTCATCCCAAAGGAGTGCCTTACGACGTAACTAGTTGTGTTTAACTTCACAAGAATCAAAATTTTCTCTTCACAAAGAACAACCAATGTAGTTAAAATATATCAACAATTACATAATTTTATGGCTATATGAAGATGGTGGTTCTGTAATAACAATGTATTAACAATTGTTCCATTTGTAATACTACATTGCCACATACTAATGTTAGTATTCAAGACCAACTCATCCAACTCATGTAACTCGCAATATTAGTGATGACAATCATTGTGAAAAGGAGAGTATAATCGTAAAACAAAATCCCATTTCTTCCCTCAGCGGGAAGTTCACACATCTATACACCAAGTTCACTAATGGAATTAAGCTCCATGGATCTAGTTTGTTCATTAAGAACAATTATGTGAATCAAGGAATAGTTGAAAAGAAGATGCTCAAGGGAAAACCAAGCTTGGATTTTGGAACAAGGTTGATTCTTGAGATAGGAAATATTAGTAGAAGAATTTATATAGAATTATGTTTATGTGGATAGAGATATGACATGAGTGAAAGAAGTTCAAGTATTTTGTCATGCACAAATTTTAGTGGTACCCTAGTGTTGAAGGGATGTAATATGGAATCTATTTCATAGTTTTTGGAGATAACTGTGTTATGAAGAGTTGAAACTTAGAGTTTCAATTATTCATAATACAATTATCTACATAAACTACTTCTATACTATGACTCAAAACTGTGGAAATTTACATTTAGAAAATCTATTTCATAGTTACCAAATAAAAGCAGTTTGATTCTGTCTCTTAATGAAGTTTTTGATTTTTTTTTGCAATTTGTAATTTTCAGGGCAAGCCATCCTCCATTTTCCTTGGGTCAATTTCGTAAAGTGTCTAGCGATTTAAAAACTGTGAGTCTAGGTGATCTCTGAAATTTTCCTTTTTAGCTGTGTTAGGAAAGCGGAAAATGCGATAACAACATAATTTCGTCGTGGGCTTTGATTTTATTTTTTCCCTTAAAGTTTAAGGACATTTAATGGTCCAAGCATAAATTGAATTCTACTCAATATCAAAGAAAGAGGGGACAAAAATCATTATATATATATATATATATATATATATATATATATATATATATATATATATATATATATATATATATATATATATATATATATGAAACAAAGTAGTTAGGTTTTTAAACTTTCACCTTCAAAGTGAAATATTAAAAAGTCATTATCGGTGTGGAGAATTTTGTAGATATTATTTTATGAATTAGAGTATCCATTTTTAAAGTATTTCTTTCTCACTTTCTTAAATATTAATGTCTTTCTTTCATATAGCATGATTAAGTAGGGAATACCATGAATGATATTTAGCTCTTTATTTGTAATAGTTTGCTGCAATTCAATCTCTTTTCTTTGACACTTTTGTTAGAAAAATATATTACATGGTTTTTAGGTGTTTTGAATAATCAAGAGAACTAGTTTTACTCAGATAGCCCTTAATCTTTTCTTTATTCAATTAGGCATTAGGAAATTACCTCATAATGTATCACTCAGAAACATTCTCATTAACTACTATCTATTCAATTAGTCACTACTATTTATAGATTGAACAAAAAAGAGCTCTTAAGGGTATGAGACGTGCCATTCATTTCTTGTTTATGGAAAAGGAGTTTGTGTTACACATCATTTTTTCAAATTAGGCAAATAACCATTGGTTTGGATATTTCTCTATCTATAAATTTGTTCCAAATTATCCCCTTGCAAGGCTAGAACCTAAACTATCCCAAAGAGAATGAAATTCCTGGATCCCATGGTTCAAAACCTTGTTTTTGGCTCCTTGTACAGTTCCCTAGTCAATCTTTACACACACGCAAAAAATTCCATTAGAAACTACGCAAAAGTGTGCACTATATTACACTGTGGCCTGCACGCATGACTTGAAGGATGTAAAAATAAAAAGTAAAGTCTAGAAGCATTGTTAGTCATATATTTCCCAACTAATAAGATTTGAATGGATGCCTATTCAACCTTGATCCCTCCCATCATGGAGCTACTCCCTCTCTTTGTGGAACCCCTATCCCACCATTAGTGGATCTCATCCCTTGGAAAATGGATCCCAAACTTCCCCTCCTTGGCCTATAAATCTAACACAGGCCTGAGGATTGAAAAGGACTATTGGAAGTAGGCTTATGCTGCATAAATAAGGTTGGAAGGCTATTCATTCAAGGAGAGGGTTGGAGATTGTGGGAAGGGACTTGCAACATCAAGGCTTCAAGGTTGTAAGTCTATTCTCCATTTTATTAATATAAAGGCAACTATTATTTCTCAATTATGTCTTTGTTGATACAATTTGTAGGATTCCTTGATCACCTACATAGATTATGATTGCATATTGATCAATTTTGATATATGATTGAGTTAATTAGTTCATTTATCTCTTATGCTATATACTGGATGCTTTGATCTTGTGTATGTTTCTGTCTATGCAGATCTCCTTCAGGACATCATGGAGAAGTTGTGGGAAGCGATGGGAAGATCTCTAAAGCATCGAGGAGAAGTGGATGGTTGAAAGCTATGAAGGGGACTTCATCAAGCATTTCGATTAAACGGTAAGTGGCCTCTATCATAGTGTTTGTTTTAGTCAATCACAATCTAGGGAAAGGTAGCAGTTCCTTGTTGTTTGTTACTAGATTTATCTGAGGTCTAGGGAGATCTCTCTTGTCCACAAGAGGGATAAGTCCACATAACATTTTTTTCTCCCCATTCCATCTCTCTCACCTCCATTGAGGATGATTTTTTTCTACTAATCTCAATATCTAAGTTTGTTTACAACTTCTATAACATATAAAAAATCATTTTTTTTTAATAATCATAAGATGAATCCTTTGATATATATACATTTATTTCCTATGGAATCAAATTGAAGCTTGATAATTATAATCTTTTCTATTATTTTACAATAATTTTTCTTCTAACGTCTACGTAAATCTAATAACGATGCCTTTGGAGCTCTGCTTGGAAAATGTGAAAATCTCTTGAGTGCTCTTCTCATAGTCTTCCCACACTCAACATGTTAAGATGACAAAGTCGATCTAAGGCCATAATAATTATTGGATGATTTAATCAATGTTGTGAAACTATTGGGATGACACTCTCCTTGAGTTGAAAAAGAAGACATATATTAAGATTCACATGGAGGAGGTTGTACTAGTAATTATTTCATTCTAATTGCCTTAATGAATTTTCAATGCCTAAGCAAAAGAATCTAGTTCTAATAAGTCATGCACACACATATAATTTTACAGTGGCATACTAAAACCAAATATTTTGTTGCATAGAATGACCAAACTTTCCAAATACTAAGACTTGCAATTGAATAAATAAATGGACAATTCGTCCTCAATATTTCAATGCATACGATACTTTGATATGTAATGACAATATAAACATGATAAAAACGTAAAGGATGAAATAGTTTAGAGATGCATTTCCACTAAATAGATATCAAATAAAGAGATGCTAGGTGCATGTAGATATGTTAAGTATGTACAGTAATGGATTTGCATGCATAACGAATCCAACGATTCCGTTGTCCTAACATGAGTCAAATGACTAATAATGGGTAATGGTAAATATGTAACCATGAACATGTTTACAACCAGTTGGGAAGCTAATGAAATCATTGCATGCAATCTCGAGGAATCAAGGCTATGGAAAATAAGGTGCTGATGAAGAGATTGGAACAAGTGACACCTATGCCTATTGACATGCATGTTGTGTCAATTCCGTGAGTGCACTAGGTAGCGGTGTGCTACCAGTTAGTGGTTCTAAAGATAAGTGTTCTAAAAATATTGATAATGAATCTTTAATTCTAGGAACATTTGAAGTATTTTTTGAATACTTGATTAAGTGCATGGTATGAGTATGTGCTTGTGAGATTATAAGAATAAATGATCATGTTTAAGAAAATTGTACTAACACGATGTGTGTTGAGACAACTGATATGCATAGGAGTGTAAGTGGAAAAGACCCCATGGCTGTTGCACAAAAAAAAACGCGTATAACCTCCAGACACCTTAAACAACAATCTACAATGCAAAATGGGGCAGAAATTCGAGGGAATGAGATTGTGGGAAGTTCATGGATGAGGTGTGGGAGGGAATGTTTTGCATGTATTTGTTGTTATAAATTTCTTGTTGTTGACCTTGAGCATGACCATGTTGCTTATTGTTTTTTCCTTTGTGTTACTATCGTGGTTTCCTTTGTTTTTTTTCCCTTATATGGTTTGGCCTTGATGGTTTGTTGGGTGTGAGGAAGAAAAAAGAAAAGGAGCTCTAGAAGGAGAGCTAAATAAGAAACCCAACTAGAAATGAAATACCGTGGTCAAACCTTATGCATAAAATAAATGGCAGTAAGGGGATAGAAGAAAATGATAGTCATATAACAACCATGAAAATGACATAAAAATGAAGTTGTCCTAAACTTTAATAATGCATAGTTGATGTATATTGGACATTGTGAAATCAAGATAAAAGCATAATGATGCTATCTAATGTGATAGAACATTAGTTGCAAGCCATCATAAGTAGCAAGGTAAGTAACTAATCATGAAAATACTATTATCAATGGGTGAGTAATATAACAATGGAATTGGTAATTCCCATGTTTTGAGATTACACAGTGAAGTCATTTAATGGATTCCATGTCACTTGGAATATCCATTAGACAAGTGTACAAAGTGACCTATTATTGTTAATTACTATTAATGATGTGCTTACACTGATATTTATGACCCTTGTTGGGTGCATTAATTAAAATTTGACAATGTATGTTTAGCATGAACGAAGACATGCTAGAATTGAATATGAATTTTAGACACGAGTGAACTTTACTTCAGAGTTGGCCCATCGCTAGGTTGAAGTGTAATGGAATCATTATATCCTTAAGGAGGCTACTTGGGAAATAGAAGAAAAATATGAGAAGCATTTCCTTCACTTTTCTAGAAGTGATGATGATACATAAAACATCAAGGATGATGTTCAATTAAGGGGATGGGAAATGTAGCACCCTTGATGTAATTATTTCCTTATCATACTTTATGGCTTTATTTTTCTTGCAAACATTTAAATTAGAATAATAGTCGTGGGGCTAAGACTAAGTTGGAAAACAGATGTAAATATTAACATATTATTATGAATGAAATATTTCTAGTCCATAGGGGGTAGCTCAATTAGAAATGGCCATGTTATGAAGTATTATGTAAACAATGAGATTCAAGGTTCAAATCCCTTGTGGTTCATTAGAGAAATTGTGGGGTAAAAATGAGCTTCAAAACAAAACTGTACAACAAAAATAAACTTCATAAGGACTAACCAAATTCAATATGATGATGTCAACCATGGATGATGATTCACCATTTTTGGGTTAAAAAAAAAAAAAAAAAAAAAAAAAAAACTATTCTTTCAACTTATCTCCCTACAATTTTACTCAAATTTTGAGTGAGAGCACTCATTGGATATAGAATCTAATTTTGCATTTAAGGAGTACCCATGTTGCATACTTTTTATGGACCCTACTACACGAAAAATGTGAAATACATGAAAAGAATGATTGAAATCACATATTTTCTTGTATTTCACATTGTTTTTAGTAGGGTCCATAAAAAGCATGCAACATGGGTACTCGTATTAAAAATTAAATTTCGCATCCAACGAGTGCTCTCACTTGAAATTTGAGAAAAATCATAGGGAGATAAGTTGAAAATACTAGTTGAAAAAGTAGTTTTTTCTTTTCTCCCTCCAAAACTTGATGAGGTAATCTAATCTTATTTTATTATTCCTGCTATTATTTTATAATATTCCTTAGGAGGCTCATTTTAGACCTCAAAATTTCTCTAATGCAAGCCAACAAAAAAAAGAAATATTGTCTATTCTACGTATTGTTTGTTTGAAAATATAAGAGGAGCTAGAATGTGAGTAGTCAAGCTACCCAACTGTTAGAAAATCAATTAAAAATCAGTTGGAGTCTAAGAAGGGAAAATTTTTGAAGTGACAGTGGTCAGAATATTAAACCTCCATATTTTCCAATATTTCCAACCACCAAAGATAGCATGACAAGAGATAAAACATCATGCAGTGGGGTAGGGAAGGGGATCGCAAGAGAGAAAGAAAATATGAGGAAAGGAAGAGTTACAATGGAGAGAATATTGGAGATAAGAGAAATATCAAAGAAGATTTTTGTCTCTGAACTAGAAGGACACTCCTTGGACCTAAGGAGGAAAAATCTAAAATAATGACTAGATTCCCAATAGGAGGATAAGCCTAAGGCTTGGGGGGAACTACTATAGTAGCCATTCATGTGGTTGGGAGGAACATGTTTGGTCCTATTATATTTTCAAATACTCAAATAAGTGAGAAAATTGTTTTGCTGGCATCTTTTAAGAATTGTTCTTAGACAAAGTGTGAATGTATGAGATAGACAAAAGATTATATAGTAGGTCATGTAGCAGGTAATATGATTAAAAGGTTTTCTAATAAGTGAAGGTTCTTTGATAAGTAATTGAATATTTCATATCAATTGTTGTTTCATTTAATATTTTGAAATAGCACAAGGAACTATTTTTGAAAGTTTTCACTCGAAAATAATACGAATAAGTTTTACATTGTCACAAGTAAAAGAAGGGAAATATTCTCTTTTAATGTTTTTAAACAGAGTAAGGAACTATTTTTGGATGTTCACACTCGAAAATGCTACGAATAATTTTTTCATTTTCACAGGTAAAACCATGGGAATATTGTCTGGATTAATTTTTAACCAATGTAGTCCTTACCTAGTATGCAAAAACCCTGGAAGAATAGGTGTAGAAACTTGGGTTTCAAGTAAACTTAGAGTTAACCCTTCTATGCCTCTATTACTCAAATAATTATCAAGTTTAACTAGGTTGAAGGGTTAATAAAAGAAATTAATAAATAAACTTAAATGTATTGAATTAAGATAGACTAAGCCTATGTTATGAAACCAACTCACGAAAACATAGAAAAGAAAGATCAACACCTTAGAAATCAGCCTCTTCGAGAGGGAAAACTCCTTTACATTACACAAATGAAAAATTATTGGATGATACAAATGAGAAAACCTCATTTCTATATATAGGAGTCTAAGGGGTCACAACATAATCAAATCCGACATAACAATAATAATATAAGGGCACATCAATAATAATAGTGGGCTTCTATGGGGCACAATAATAACAATATGGGGACAATAGGGGCACAACAATAACAATAATGACTGCAATGAAACTAGTAATGGGGGAATCACTAGTATTATAGGGACGTAACATGCTCCACTCCTTCAAAAAAGTGTTGTCCTCAACACTTGACTAGTTCTGGATGCTTTTGTATAAAATTCTCATCCTCCCATGTGGAATCTTCAGCGAGTAAGTTCTTCCACTTGACAAGTTACTCTAAAATTGATCAATTTTGTAGTTGTCGAATTCTTGTTTCTATGACTGCTTCAGGTTCCAATATGATTTTTCATTCCTTGTCAAGTTCTGGCAATATTGTTTGAACTGGGATCTTGTCACCAATAACCTTCTTTAAGCATGAAACATGGAAAATTAGGTGCACTCGGGAAGCTGCAGGAAGCTCCAATTTGTATGCCATAGCACCAATCTTTTGTAACACCTTGTACGGACCATAATACATTGGTGATAATTTATTATCCTTCTTAGCTTGCTTGAGGGACATTTGTTTATATGGTTTTAGCCATAGTAATACCCAGTCACCTTTATCAAAACTTCTTTCGTTGCAATGTTGATCTTCCTGTTGTTTCATTCTATTCTGTGCCAAAGTTAGGTTATCTTTTAAGAGTTGGAGAACTTTTTGTTGATGCTCAATGTGATCTTCCACTGTTTGAACCTTAGAATTTTCTTTTAAATATGTTGTGATAGACGGTGGGTGATATCCATAAAGTGCCATAAATGGGGTCATTTTTACTACAGTATGGAAGTAAGTGTTATACCACCATTCAACCAATGACAACCATTTGACCCATTTTGTCCGTTTATCAGATACAAAGAAACGAAGATATCCTTCCAAACATTTGTTTACTATCTCAGTTTTCCCATCAGATTGAGGATGATAAGATGAGCTATGAGCTAACTAAGTACCAAGACAAGAAAATAATTTTGTTAAAAAATTTCCAGTGAAAATGGGATCTCTGTCACTTACAATAATCTTTGGGTTTCCATGTAGCTTTTGAATTGTTTCCATAACTATAGTAGAAAATGTACTGGATTTAAATGGATGAGATAATGCACAAAAGTGTGCATACTTGGTAAGTCTATCAACTACCACCATGATGACACTCTTTCCTTTGGACTTGGGTAAACCTGTGATAAAATCCATTGAAACCTCCTCCCAACATTGACTTGGAATGGATAAAGGTTGTAATAGACCTGGGGTCTTAATTGTTTCAACTTTATTTTGTTGGCAAACCAAACATTCTACCACAAACTTTTGAATATCATATTTAAGGCCATCCCAAAAAAATTCCTTCTTAACCATGTGGTAAGTTTTTAAGAATATCGAGTGCCCTCCTAAGGGAGAGGCGTGCAATTCCATAAGAATCGTTTGTTTGAGTTAGGAATTCTGACATAGGTATAACGATCTTTGTACCATAACAAATCATTTTTCCATCTAAATGTACCAAATGTACTGGGATCTTGCTATAACTTTTGAATGAGACCCACACTTCTTCGTCATTCTTCAATTCATCCCTTGCTTCGTTTATCCAATCTGGTTGGATAATAGAAATGGCACAAAGCAATGCTTCCACATCCTCATCCTTTCTTGAGAGTGCATCTGCCACAAAATTTTGCTTCCCTTGTTTGTATATGATTTCAAAGTCATAATCCAACATATTTGTGACCCATTTTTGCTGCTATTCTGAGGATAATCTTTGTTCTAAAAAGTATTTAAGACTATCATGATCCGTTTTTACCTTGAAGTGTCTTCCCATTAGGTAGGGTCGCCATTTCTTAAGTGCATGTAGTATTTCCAACATTTCCTTCTCATAAATAACTTTTTGTAAATACTTTCCTTTGATTGGATGACTTTCAAAAGCAATGGGTCTTTCTTCTTGCATTAAAACAACACCAATTCCATTTCCTGAGGCATCACATTCCACAATAAAGGTTTTTGTGAAGTCCGGCATAGCTAAGACTGGTGCTTGGCACATTGCCTCTTTAAGATGTTCAAAGGCCTTTGTTGCTTCGGGAGTCCATAAAAATGCATCTTTATTCAATAATGTTGTTATAGGTGCTACTATTCTCCCATATTTCTTAACAAACTTGCGATAATACCCTGTCAACCCTATAAATCATTGCATATGCTTTATGGATGTGGGGATTTTCCATTCCTTAATAGCTTTAATTTTGCTAGGGTCTACCTTAACACCTTCATGAAATATAATATGACTCAGATATTCCACCTCTTGTACTCCAAAGAAACATTTGGAGCTTTTTGCATATAATTGTTTCTTCTCCAATAGTTTGAACACCATGTCAACATGATCCTTCCAAGACTTGCTATAAATTAGTATATCATCAAAAAATACTAACACAAATTTTCTAAGGAAGGTTTTGAAAATGGAATTCATCAAACCTTGAAATGTAGAAGGTGCATTGGTAAGGCCAAAAGGCATGACCAAAAATTCATAATGATCCTCATGAGTTCTAATGTTGTTTTCAAAATGTCTTCTGTTTTCTTTTTGATTTGATGATATCTTGAACGAAGATCCAACTTGGTGAAGTAAATTGATCCATTCAATTCATCCAATAGTTCATGAATGACAAGAATGGGAAATTTATCTTTAATAGTGATCTTATTGAGCTCGCTATAATCCGGACACATGCGCCATGATCCATCCTTATTGTGCACCAATACTACTGGAGAAGAGAAAGAACTTTGACTAGGTTGAATTATACCAACCTCTAGCATTTCTGCAACCATACGTTCAATTTCACTCTTTTGGGCATAGGGATATTTGTAAGGCCTGATGTTTGGAGGAACACTTCCTAGAATCAAATGAATAGCATGATCATGATCATGAATAGGTGGGAGACCTTTGGGAGTCTCAAATACCTTGGAATGATTGTCCAAGACTTTTTGGAGATCTGGAGAAATAGATGATTTCGATGTGGGAACCTATAGCGAACATAATTTTGAAATTACGTCTCGTTGTTCTTTATTTAGAAGATTTTTCATTCCATTAGAGCTGATTATCTTTCCTGGTTTCCCTGTGATACCTCTTAATTCAACTTCCTTTCCTTCCAAAGAAAATTTCATGAAAAGTTCTTGAAAATTAAAAGATATTGTACCCAAGGATTGTAGCCATTGGACTCCTAGTACAACATCAACACCACCCATTGGAATGGAAAGCATTGGGATATTCAATACATATTCTCCCATGGATAACTTGATATTATGGCACTTTCCAGAGCAATTTATGGTTCCTCCACTTGCAACCATCACTTGACACTCTAGTGCTGGATATAGGAAGCAATTCAATTCATTGGCTATCTTACAATGAATAAAATTATGAGTACTACTCGAATCAATCAACACTATTACCTTTTTTTTTCTTGATATGTACTTCTATCTTGATAGTTTAGGAGTGGTAATTCCGGCCAATGCATTGCAAGATATGGTCGGATTCATTTATTCTTTCTCTAGGGTTTGTTCCTGGTGTATATCCTCTTATTTTTATGTTTCTTGTTCCTTTTCTTCCTCCTCTTCACAATCTATGTAAAATAATTTCTTCTCAGCACACTTATGACCTTTAGTGTATTTGCTATCACAACTGTAACATAGCCATTTTTCTATTTTTTCTTCCAATTGTTGGGGTGTCAACCTTGTAGGTTGTGGAAGGCTAGGGGAAACAACACTTTCATCCTTATAGTTGTGAGTGGTAGGCTTCCTTGTTTCCATAATTTTTCTTTCCATTTTTCTTGCCAGCTCGAATGCCTTCTCCAATGAGTCAGGTTACCAAAGGCAAACCTCATGTTGGATGTTATCCTTTAAAGTACCTATGAACACATCAATCCTATGCTCCTCTGGAATATATTTTACCCTTATATTCAATTTTTGGAAGTCCTCAATGTGCTCCATCATTGAACCCTTTTCTTTGAGGTTTATCAATTGGCTTAAAAAAGTGTTGCTTTTTATGTCCTCATAATGTGTTATCATTTCTTCTGTAAAAATTGCCCAAGTGACAATTTATTTACGAGAGAAAAGCCATCGATACCATAAAAATGATTTGGTTCCAAATATAAAGTTGCAATGTGTATTTTTTGTGTTTTTTGCACATTATGGAGATTGAAATATTGCTTCATCTGTAGTATCCATGTTACAGGATCCTTTCCATCAAACTTACTCATATTGATATTTCAAACATGGTGGGTATTCAATCCAATGTTAGAGTCTATGAAATCACGATTAACATTTATTTTGTTCTCATCATGAGTTTCCTTTACTACCCTTTCACCATTAGTAAGCATTTATTGTAGCAACTTAGTCAAATCTATCTTCAAATCTTCCATGTCACCTTTCAGTTTTTCTTCTTTACCATCCATCTTAGCGTCCATGCCATCCATCTTAGCTTCCACGCCATCCATCTTAACTTTTACGCCATTCATATTAGCTTCCACGCCATTCATATTAGCTTCCACACCTTTCTTTAAACTATCAATCTTAGCTTCTATTACCTTTTGTGAGAGTGAAATTTGTTGCACTTGGTCTCGTAATTTTGATATATCATGTTGCATTTCTTCCTTTTCTTCATGAGTCATGCTAGAGCTTTCAGGTTGCTTGCTAGGTGTTTCCATTTTCTTTCTTCGGGGCATCCATTAATGATAATTATGCTTCACTATGCCCTTTGAACTTCAAATTATTTTTTCAACCCAAACTTATGCAAAATTTTAAAAAGACTACACACCTTTTTTCGCTTTGTAGAATATCGATATTTAATTTGTTGTATCTTTGTAATTGTAGATCTCCAAGGTCTGAAATTTCTTCCTGTGGTAGCCCTCTAAGTCCTCTTTCCAATTCCTCTAGTATGATTAAAATTGGATTCTCCAAGAAAGAGTTATGCCCAATCTCCTAGGATGACATGATTATATAACTTTTCAGTAGAGCGAACTCGTATGACGTGCCATGTGTCATTGTTTCAACTTTCAGATTTGAAAAAGATATACATAAAACTACAATCCATCCTCTTTCTGTAACTTCTTACAAAATCTCAATTTGATGCTCAGAGAGAAAGTTATGACGATTTTCCCAAGGTAAACTGCTTGGATTGTAATCTGGGAGTCTACAAAAATCCTAACTTCCTCATATCATATCTCCGAAAATATAGCGAGACAAGATATGAATTTTGGAGCTGAGGTTCAGAACAATTTCGGCTCAAATGTTTTTTTCTTTTAGCTTCTGAAACGTCGCAGAAAAAAAAAATTATAGCGAAAATGCCACGATGACCTGTTTGGAGCAGCGAAACCCTAGAATCCAAAGCTTTGATACCAAATGTTATGAAACTAGCTCACAAAAAGATAGAAAAGAAAGATCAACGCCTTAGAAATCAGCCTCTTCGAGGGGGAAACCTTCTTTACATTACACAAATGAACAATTATTGGATGATACAAATGACAAAACCTCCTTTTTATATATAGGAGTTTAAGGGGTCACAATATAATGAAAGCCGACATAACAATAATAATATAAGGGCACAACAATAACAATAATGGGCTTCTATGGGGCACAATAATAATAATATGGGGACAATAGGGGCACAACAATAACAATAAGGGCTACAATGACAATAGTAGTGGGGGAATCACTAGCATTATATGGACCTAACAACCTAATACATGAGAAAATATACTCCATGAATAAGAGGGAATAGGGGTTAATTTTATATGACAAAGCAATGAACACAATAGGGAATTTATATGTAAATATATAATCTAAAGGATATAGATTCGTGAGGGTAAGGCTAGGAAATAGTAATCGAGTAGCTGAGCAACTAAGTATACAATCTTTTCCAATTATAAGGCTAAATGTTTATGGATAAATAATTTACAACTATTCTAAGAAGGATCTACGTCTAAAAAAGCGTTTGAAAAGAGATATATTCATAATATTTTGCAATTAAAGAAATTAAAAACTCAAACAAAAAATATCCCAAAGCCTCAAATTTACACAGTTCAAATAGGCTGTATGCACAACGTTTAAAGGGAATTATATACATTAATACTATTGTAAGTCTGTTATGTTAGATAAAAATACCAACGTAAGAGTATGTGAATATAAATATCCAAAATGAGTGTAAAAACTTAGGGTATGGACAATGACATATTTATAAATAAAAGTAACAAGAATAAATAGTAAAATATAAAGTAGACATTGATAGAGCTGAGTATTAACTGACTCAACATTAAAAATGTTATAATAAAATATCCTAAAGTAACAACTATGACAATTGTGACAATGGCCATATGGACCAGTGGAAAGATGTGACACCCTTGATATATTTTTCCCCTGATTTTTATAATGTAATGATATTTTGAATTATAAATGAATATATTTTTATGAATAGGATTGAAGAGTGGGACCACATCTCCATGATCTAAGGCGGAATAGGAGATGAAGAGTTTAAGAGGAGCATGAAGGGACATTAGAAACAAAAGGATAAAAAGGCATTTGCACAATAATTCTGGGATTGTGTTTTCCTCTTGGGAAGAACACATGAGAAGGGTTAGAGTGACCTGCATAGTGGAGGAAATGAAGTTCTCTAGGAAGATTAATTGTAGTTGGGAGGAGCTCAAGAAGTTTGAGGAAAATGGGAATGAGTTATTACTAAGAATTGGTTGAGAAACCACTTAGGGTACTTGCTGAAGTGTTGGTAAACCATTTGATTTTATAATGAATCCTTGTCCTCATTGAGATGCGTATGACCTCTTGTTAAAAATATTGAAGAAATTTCCCCTTAGATCATGGATCTGGCTTGGGGGTGACTACTACAAGTAATTTTTTCTCAAGTGGGTCTATGGTTGTGTGGAAAAATAGGTCCCACCTTTTGTTTGGCCATTGGATTTATTGTATTTGCATGTATTTAGCTAAGAGATGTGAAGTTAAAGGTTTCCTTATGAAATTTAATATATTTCTATGAAGAATCTACATGGCTATAGGAATGCTAGTATATGAAACTATTGGTTGAAATTCTTGAGTGCCTATGGTTCTTTTTATGAAGTTATGTCATGCATTTGTATGTTAAATTCCCGAGGTTTTCTTTATAATGAATGTGGATATCCTATCTATGTTTGATGTGATGATAACTGCCTAAATTTGTTGGCATTGTAGTGTTTCCATTGATGTCAATCAATGTTTAGAAGTGTTTCATCCTTGTAATCATCATCTCTATGCTATGAAAATTTTTATTGTGTGGTCTCTTGTGTTTGAAAAAATGTCTCAAAGTTGCATGTCCATAACCTAAAGTTGAGATGCAAATTGAAAGGTGAAGACTTATGAGGTGCACATGATGGTATCTTGATCCCTGCCTAGGGAGATTTAATATGTTTAGAGGCTTTGCTAATTTATGATCATCAGAGACTTGACATATGTTTGCAGAGGTCCTACATGCTCAGGAGGTGAGTGAAGACTAACATGAACAAGTTCTAGAACTTTGGAGCTAAACATAAGTGAAAAACTTGAAGTTTGAGGTGCATACGTAGGTCTTGTGAAGGAAACTAGAGTACATATGTAGGTATTGTGAAGGAAACTTGCGTATGCATCCTGGAAGTGAATTTCTTCTGAATGTGTGTGCACTCTAGTTATTTTATGGGATTTTCCAATGGTTTCTGATTGGGATTTTTGATTAAAAGGTCAAAAAAGTTGAACTAACTTCTAGAAAGTAGTTAAAGTGAAGAATATTTCTCATTAATTGAATTTAGTGGCAAGATCAAGTCAAGGAGGAAAAATATCAAGATACCGGACCAATTAAGAACATGTGAACATAAATGATCATCTCCCAATTTTGTTTTGTTAAGATTGGTAGATCATCATTTTTCATTAATAGAAAGAAAATTGACACCACATAGAACTGGCTCGGTGGCCTCAACTTTCCTAGCGGGAAACTAAGTTTGTTGGCCACTTATCCACATTATATGCCATCTAGTAGCAAATGATATTAATTCTCTCTATCCAAGAAATATAATTTTCAATTTGTTTTCCACATCCACAATCTAGAGTTACACATACATATTTAAATACATAGACAAATTTAAAAGCTAGTCGCATATATAATCAAAACTATCAGGAAGTAGGCATGCTACTCATGTTGTTCAGTTGATACTGATTCAACCGGAGCTGGATCCTTGGCATTCTATCCAAGCAGCTTTGTTTGAACCAGAATGCATGGTAGGTGTTTCTCAATTTGGCCAAGGTGGATGTCCTGTTTATGCAGTTGTAACTTCACCTTCTGAAATTCCTGCTTGTAGATTGGCATTCCTTGGACCGTGACTTCCATGCCCACCGAGATCCGTTACATCGCCTTTCCCAATAGGATTTTCATCAACCAATACAAGTAGAGGGTCTGTTTGAACTAGGTGTTTCTCCCTCTTGTGTTCCCAGGGTATGGGACAAGGGATCTCCAATCCTCCAGCTCTATATCTGTCTCACTCTCCTGCTTTTTCATGTATTCCTCCCATTCTTCTAATAATTTCCTAATATCTTCATTGGTTCGCTCTCGGTAGGAAGTTTTTGCTTCATTGATTAAATGCTCAACAGATGTCTAACCTCGTCGACCGCTCGAAGAGCTAGGTTCCGTGTCATGCTTGGCCTCCCGTGGTCTCTTACCTCGGCCTCAAGTATTTGTTGGCCGAGTCATGATCTCACCGACCCAGCCCCTTGTAGTGCGTGGTAGATTGGTTGGTTTACAAGCTGCGACCTGCTCAATACTGGAATTTCCTTGTGCCAGGGTGGGTTTACCACATGACGAACCTACTTTTCATACAAGACATTCAATAGACCAATTAATCTTCATTATGTTACTGCAGAATTTATGTTTACGGGTGGTAAAACTGTTCTGCTCCATCCCCCAACTTCAAAAACCCCCTCGACGCTTGTAGTTGCATGCCCATCATGGTCGCATGAATGATACATAGAGAGGCCCTACCCATGCCCTGCACATGAGGTTTTAGGCTCCAATTGAAGCCCCCCCTTAGCATCACTCATGCATGCATTATCCATTTAGTCCCAGTTAGAGCAACCCAACTACCCTCCGACCATTAGCCCAACCTGTTTGAGTGGCACTTTTTTGCCAGCTTGACAAGCATAGAGGGTGCCCAACAGAGGCAGCCAACCATCCTTGATCCCTGTAGCACAACATTCATCCCCCCTCCTAGTTCTGACATAGCCAGTCTCAATTCCCTGCCAGATTTCATGCCTACAACATCTCTCTTCCTTCTCCCTAATTCCCGGATCTCTGAAATCCCCCCTTCAGCTATGCATGGACAAAACACAAAGGTTTCCTCCCAGATTGCAGGTGTACAAGAAGATAGTATCCCCATACCCAAACCCCGAGCTTTTCCAGTGACGCGACTACATGCTCCTACACTATGTTCCTTGCCAAGTACCAACATAATTCCCATACGGGATATGAGAAGCTCAAAACATAGCGATATGGTTAGGATGCCCATCGTATTGCTAAGGAAGTTACAAGTTATTGCCACCAACCCATTCCCCATCCCTTATAATCCCTACACCCCTTCCCCAACTTTCCTTTCACCTGCCACAGACGAAACCAGAAATAGGGCAACATAATGAGATGGGAGAGGATGAATATTACATACCCGGTTTCCTTCGCTTGCAGTCAGTGGTTTCTCTATCACTCATGGATCCGCTGCACCTGCCCGCTTCTCTAGTCCCCTCTGTTCTGGTGCTCACTACATTTCCCTCTGGGGTGATTGCATACTAAAACTCTTTCCCTCCTCTCACTGCCACCTTTCCTTAATACTCTGTCCATCATCATGCAAAGGGCCACCACACCCATCGCCTCGAGCATGTGGGGGGCAGTGGTTCTATACCTCATGGTACATTCCATTAACATGGCCTTAATGAGGTGATCCACTGGCTCACACCCCGATCGGGGGTAATGATTAAATCCCCATTAATCTGATGTAATTTTTTTTTTTAATCATTCCAAAAAATTATTTATAGGAGAATTATTTGAGGAGTTTTGGTTAGTTATTTTATTGATTGAGCAAGCATGTGGGAGGATATGAGTGTGCAAGCTTTGAGGGACACTATGTAGAAAATATAAAGAGATTTGCAGAAGTTGCAGGAGGTAGTAGAAAAATGTTTCAACCAACATTTTATGCAGAGAGAAAGGATATGGAGTAAGGGATGATTGAGGATCATTTGATGCATGGTTACTGCTTACTCATTCTTCAGATTATTGTTTGTTTGCAACATTTGTTTTTGAACAAATTTATCTATTGCAAAGAGGATTGTTGCTAGTGTGTTTATCATATTATCTTATGCAATGTTTGTATTGATCGATTTTATCATTTTTTAGAGGACTGATATGTTGTTATTGAGCTTTGAATTTCTTATTAGAGTCCAGTTTGAAAATGAATGAAAGCATGGCTCCAAGATTTTGAGGAGGTGGTGGCCTTCGTTCAATAGTGGCTGAATAAGATAGGGGTGGTGGCTCTTTGCTAGTGGTGGCTAGCAAAAAAATATATTGGGAGTATCATCTCCATCTAGTGGTGGATAGGCAAGTCTTGATGGGAGTGGAGTATTCCAACAGGTGAAGTCCTGAAAATTCATGTGAATAGAGACTTTCTAGCTGGTGGTGGCCAACAATCCTGTCCATAGGGGTAGTGGCTCATAACTGGTGGTGGCCAGTTGAAAAGATGTAAAAGATTTGTTTGATAATAATAGGAGAACGAGAAGTAGCACAACAACAATGGGTGTTTTTTCTCCCCTTGAGGGTTTCCACTAGAAATATATGTGTCTCATGTTTTGATTATATTTTATGGTTTTATGTTATGTATTGGTGCTCCGATCCCTCTCTATGCGTTTTATATTGTGAATGGATTAAAGATTAATTAATTGGTGAAAAATTTATAATTACCATCACTACTGATTCAACCCACCCATTAGTGATCTAGATTTATAACAAGTGGTATCAGAGCAGGGATCTTGGTTGTAGCGTAATCGTTGGAGGGTAGATCTAGGGTGTGTTGGTGAAATTGTAATTATTTTTTCGAATGGATCAACAACGACTTCCAATTCTTCATGGAGGTAAATTTGCAATATGGACGGTGAAATTTGAAATGTAATTGTTGTCTCTTGATGAAAATATTTTGCTGTTAGTAGAATATGGAATGAAAGATGAATTTAATGATATGGCTAAAGAGGTTATTTTGTGTTGGATTTCAAGATCTGAAAATCTTTATGTGAGACACTATGAGACTACAAAATAAATGTTGGACATGTTGCATAATATGCATTGTCGAGAAATCTTGTAGATCTCAGAGAAAGTTGAAGGAACCTGCCACTCTCATGTTTATGAGAAGAACAATGCAAAGGATTCTACACTTATATCAGTGGAAAATTAAGTCTTATGTTGTGATCACAACATCCCCCCTTAAAATTTTCAATTTAAGGAGCCCCTCATATACATATTGTAGATGTTATCTTAGCTTTAATTGTCTTGTTTCGATGTTTTTGTCTTATCTTGATATTGCTTATCTCCATTGTTTTTATTGCTTTTATTTCTCTCTAAAGATTCAAAACTCTCTTCTTCTAACCTATGATTTAAGGAACAACAATTTTCTAGGTTTGTTTCATTCCCAGCTACCTTTCACGGTCCCTTCTTTGTGTTCATGATGACAACTTCTTAGTAGTCACAAGAAGGTGATGTGGCACTTTCGATTGGCACATCACCTCACATTTCCCATTTGGCCTTGCATGTTGACACCTCCTCCAATTTTCTTGGTACACACTTGCATAAAAAAAGGGAGTTGTCTATAATGCGACTTTTTGGAGATTCCGGTGACGGAATCCGGCGGAAGAAATTGAGGTTAAATCTTGATTTGTTGTAGTTAAAATGGTTTTTTAACTGCATATTTGGATTCAGCACCCTGGAAAACCCCTGGGACGTTTTGATTGTGCAGAAAATAGCCATCAAACTTGCGATTCCAATAAATTGCTGCCGGATTTTGACTGGAAAAACCCACTGGAAAGGCTTCCAAAAAGTCGCATTATAGACAACTGCAAAAAAAGAGGGCATGATGGAAATGATGCCGTGGAAACAATGCTCTTCCTTTACTAAACATCCAAGCTCGTTATTGCACACGTTAACATAATTATCATTGACTTATTTGCAACTAGTCAACGAGATGTGATATTTGAATATAAAATGAAAATCATGATTGAAAATGCAATCACGCCTTTTGATCACTCATGTCCATGCAATGACTCAAATATTGCAAAGAGCTGGTTTCAAGCTGCAATTCCAATTAAATTTTTGCATTTAGCATCGCTAATAATCGTAGGGTCAATATATATTCACATGAATATTTGAATTTTCCATTTCAATTTCAATTTTTATTTCTCACACTCACACTCACATGGTGATTGGTACATTCATTTACCAATACATAGAGTTGCCTCATTCTTAAAGCCATTATTCCATTTTAGAGTTGCCTCATTCTTAAAGCCATTATTCCATTTTGAAGGCAAAGTAGTTTACTGATATAAAACATACTTACCAACTCCACGTTTATCAGGTGAAAAAATTATAGGTATATTCGACTTCAGTGGCTGGCCCACTATGAAAATAAAATTGCAGCTACATCCGAGGCAATGAAATAATCCAAGATTCTTGGCATGAGATGACTCAATTGACAATTAAAAAAATCATTCCAATTGGATCATATTGTTGTAAATGCTGAACGACACTATAAATTCCTCCAAATTAGGCTAAACTAAATAAAAAAGTGCCAAATTATCCAATTGTTGCAAATGCTGAACGACACTCTAAATTCCTCCAAATTAGGCTAAACTAAATAAAAAAGTGCCAAATTTAGGCTCAGATGGTGCTCTATGCCCAAGGTTGGAGTTTTGATCAATCAAATCCAAGAAGGGATGAGGAGAAGCTTGGAAAATTATAAAAATATAAGTTTTGAGGAGCGGCAAGGGGCATAACACTTTCGTTTTGCAAACATTCTGCATGTTCCAGGTCTAGGATTCGATAGGGGGAGATATTACTATTACATTATCGTAAAGGGGAGAGCTTTCTCTGTAGAGAATATATCGAAGATTGCGCTATTGTGATGCCAATATATTTTCTGTAAATAGAGATATTTTCGGCTTTGTATGAAAATATTCGACACTATTGTCAGCACATTCTCTGAGTGAGTGAGAGTAAGAACCATGACTTATTAATGTAGAAAGACATGGGAAGTAATTTTAAGTCTCATTTTCTCAGACCATTGTGTAGCTTATGATACTTATATTATGTTCCTTTGTTTGAATTTAGTTTTTATTTAATTTCCATGTTAGTTAGTATTTGAATAATCAATTTGAAAACTATTGTCAAATTTTGATTATTATGTGTTGATGTTGATCATGAGTGAGTTGTCTTTGCAGGTTCAGCTAGGATTTTAGTCAGACCTGAAATAAGTACATGGAGATTTTGTAAAGTCGATCTTTTCAAATTCCCTTGTATTATTATATAATGAATTAAAGAACTATTTATTTTTCTTTATGTAATTTTCATAGTAAACTTATTATACATAGACTATTTTAAATATGTGAATGAAGCCATTTTAATAGTTATATGTCTAAACTGTTTCATTTCATTTGTCTCTGAATTATTTGTAAGTCTTTGAACTACTTCGAGGATTTACAAATAAATCAACTACAATTCTTCCCCTTCTTTTATTTTCTCTTGGATAGGGGTAAGGCTATCCTTCTCTTTGTCAAGATAGATTTCCCTTTTCACTTGCATCAAATTATTCTATTCTTTCAAGTCTCCTTCAATAGGAGAAGATCACATTGTGGCCAGACTAAGCCGTGATTTCAGTCGCTCGAAAGGGATCATCACTTTCTAAATTAATTACTTATAAATTATTCCTTTCCCTTGAGTTTGTTAATAAATAATAAATATTATATACTAACAAACTCAAGGCTTGTATATAGCTAATTGTATATATTAGGCTAGATTAACCTTAGGCTAGTCCTAGGACATGGGTAACTGGAGATCCATTGAACCAGTCATGATTTCCATTTCAACAGAAAGGGGTCTAATTGGGACTCTAATTGGGTAATTCTTTCCATGTTGAGCTAAGACATTTCCAGGCATCAGCATAATTGGCACTAGAAGGAGGGTCACCGATGACTATATGTGTATATTTTTTTTTTTTACTAATTATGGGTCATGCTTTTAGTTCACCTAAACCTACCAAGGGTTTTCTCAGGAAACCAATGTTGTCCTTGATCAAACCATCATATGACAATGAGAATGGAGTTTCTACTATAGATCATATTGCACAATTTATGATTAAATGTAATTCTTTTAATATTACTAATGACAATGAGATTTGCAAGTTATTTTCTCTCACATTTAAAGCACAAATTCAAGGATGGTATAGAATAATTCTAGATAAATTTTTACATTCTTAGGAACATTTTGTTGATATTTTTCTTTCAGCACATCAATATTATGATTATGATAAGCTATGTTTAGAAATAGGAACTCTTTCAATGCATGAGGACGAGTCAATCAATGAATTTTATAATAGATTTGTTGGGTTGTGTTATAATCTTTCCATGACTAGCCCACGTAGTTAACCGGGGGGTTAGAGGGCTTCGTTGCACCGATTGCATAGTGGGGGGGTCATAGGGGGTTTGAGGGGTGCAGGTAACCCCAATTTATGGGGTCCGGGGCAGCGCCTCGAAATTTTTTGGTTTTGGAACCTATGTTAGGTTGGGCACACCCACCTATGGTTTTGTGCATGATTTTCACACATGTTTTTGGATGCAATGGTTTTCAGTCCATGGTATTGGATGCGATGGTTTTCGGTCCATGGTATTGGATGCTTCGACATGTATAAATATGTATTGTAACATTGAAAGGAACATAATGAAAAATCAAGCTGGTAGTCCCAGTTTTGGGATTGAGGGGAAAATATCTGTGTATATGTGTTTTATTTGTTATGCTCTCACATTATTTATTTTCTGTGTTTTAGAATTCATATGCAGGTAATTTATGTATGGGGTTAAGACCTACATTTGGTATCATAGCTATTTTTCCTTCAAGTGGACGCCTTTGTTGCTGAGGGGTTTCGCTCGGGCCTATGGTAGATCCTGTTCAGTGGGAGATCTGCGGGATCGACTTTGGTGGTGAAAGAAGATGGCGAGCAGTGGAAAGATAGAG
This sequence comes from Pinus tabuliformis, assembly GCA_031772625.1. Taxonomy (NCBI): domain Eukaryota; kingdom Viridiplantae; phylum Streptophyta; class Pinopsida; order Pinales; family Pinaceae; genus Pinus; species Pinus tabuliformis. Next base: position 5,250,411 of record CM062807.1, on the reverse strand, counting down.
ATCAAGAAATTTAATGGTCAGAGTTTTGAGTTGTGGAAACTCAATATGGAGGATCTGTTGGTGGATAAAGATCATTGGATTGCGGTAGATTTGGGTACTAAACCAACGGGAGTGTTCGATGAAGAATGGAAGAAGTTGGATCGAAAGGCAAAGAGAACAATACGATTGTGTGTCTCAGATTCAATATTGCTGAATGAATTAGGGGAAGCTACGGTGAAGGCTTTGTGGGACAAGTTAGGGATTTTGTACCAATCTAAGTCTCTGGTGAACAAACTATTCCTGTGGAAAAAGCTGTATAACCCGAGGATGAAAGATGGAGACTCAGTGACAGAGCATCTAAACGCATTTAATATTGTGGTAAGTCAGTTAGCATCTGTTGATATTAAAATTTCAGATGAAGATAAGTGCATCAGTTTGTTGTGTTCTCTACCAGATTCGTGGGATAGTCTGGTTATTGCAATTGGTAGCAATGCAACTTCCTTACAGTTTGATGAAATAGTCTCATCAATGCTGACGGAGGAGATGAGACAGAAAAATATGGAGAGCTAGAATGGTGATGCCTTTTCTGTACGAGGACGGTCCCAGAACAGAAACAAAAATAATTCATCGAGTGGGAGATCTAAATCTCCAGGAAAACTTGTAAAGGTGGTGTGCTGGAAATGTGGAAAGGAAGGACACTACAAAAGGGATTGTAAATCTAAAGCTCTTAACAAAGGAAAGGGATCTGATGATGCTCCTTCTGTAGCGGCGAAAACCACCTCAGATGAAGGTGGGGATGTGTACTTGGCTTCTTCAAGTACACATGTAGATCATGAGGCATGGTTGATTGGCTCAGGTGCATCCTTTCACTTCACTCCCCATAGAGAGTGGTTCTGCGAGTATGAGAAATATGATGGTGGTGATGTCTTCTTAGGGGATGATAGAAAGGCTAGAATAGTTGATCGCGGAAAAGTAAAGTTGAAGTTGCAAGGTGGAAGGGTTAGAACACTTCTGAGTGTTCTACATATTCCTGCATTGGCTAGAAATCTGATTTCTGTAAGCAAGCTAGATGATGCAGGTGTAAAAACAGTGTTTGAGAAGGATACCTGCAAGATGGTTCGGGGAGCACTGGTATTGATGCGGGGAGTTCGGACTGAAACTCTGTACAAGCTGCAAGGTATCATTGTTGTTGATGGGTGCAACAGTTCTGTGGTTCTTGAAAGTGGAGCAGAAAATCTAGTGGTCTTTGGAGAGAAGACCATGTTGTGGCATCAAAGGCTTGGACATATTGGAGAGAAGGGATTTTGAATACTTCATGGTAAAGGTATGAGTAATAGCTCTCTGGATTTTGATTTCTGTGAAAATTGTGTATATGGGAAGCAAAATCGGGTGAGTTTCCCCTCTAGTGGTAAGAGGGCGAAACATATATTAGAGTTTGTGCATAGTGATGTGTTTGGACCTGTGAAGGTTCCATCGCTGGGTAAGTATATGTACTATGTATCATTTATAGATGACTTCTCAAGGAATACATGGATATATTTCCTTAAGAAGAAATCTGAAGTCTTTGACAGTTTTAAAGAATTCAAAGCTCTGGTGGAAAACCATACATAGAAGAAGATAAAGGTGACGAGGACAGATAATGGTGGAGAGTTTTGAAGTAAGGAATTTAAAGAATTCTGTAAGAAGTGTGGTATAGCACGACAGAAGACTACTCCATATACACCTCAGCAAAATGGAGTTGCAGAAAGAATGAACAAGACGTTGATGGAAAGGGCAAGAAGCATGCTCAGTGGTGCCGAGTTAGGACATGAATTCTGGGCAGAGGCAGTGGAGACAACATGTTACCTGGTCAACAGATCACCTTCATCAATGTTAGAGGATAAAACTCCACAAGAGGTATGGACTGGTAAGAAACCCTCTTTTTCACATCTGAGGGTATTTGGATGTGATGCATATGTACATGTTCCAAAGGAGAAATGAACCAAGTTGGATAGTAAATCTAAAAAGTGCATCTTTATTGGGTATAAGGATGGTTTAAAGGGTTATAAGCTTTGGAACCCAGTAATAAGGAAGGTTGTGTATAGCCGAGATGTGGTGTTCAGAGAGGTGAAAGATGTTATTAAACATGAAGTCCAACCGAAAGAACTTGAGAAGATAGAGTTTGAGTTAAAGGAGGAGGAACTAGACTCTACAACAGAGGAGGAATCAGAAGATGAAGAGCCACAAACTCCGGGTGTGATAAGATCAGTTCGAGAAAGAAGGCAGCCAGAAAGGTATAGTCCATCTGCTTTCTGTTCAAATTTTGATTTATCTATTATTGATGATGATCCTAGAACTGTGAAGGAAGCAATAGATTCAGAGGATGGAAAACTCTGGAAAGAGGCCATGGTTGATAAAATGGCATCTTTGCACAAAAATGATGCTTGGGATCTAGTGGAGTTGCCAGCTGGAAGGAAACCCATTGACAGCAAATGGGTGTTCAAGAAGAAGACAAATGCAGAAGGGAAGGTGGAGAAATACAAAGTTCGGTTGGTAGAAAAAGGTTATTCCCAGGTGCCAAGAATTGATTTTGGTGATATTTTTTCTCTTGTTACCAAGGTAACTTCTATTAGATTACTTTTATCTGTTGCTGCTGCTTTTGATTTTGAGGTAGAACAGATGGATGTGAAGACAGCATTTCTTCATGGGGATCTAGAAGATGAAATCTATATGAAGCAACTTGAAGGCTTTGTGGTGAAGGGTAAAAAAGAACTGGTATGCAAGTTAAAGAAGTCTCTGTATGGTTTAAAACAGTCACCAAGGATGTGGTATCAAAAATTTGATACGTTTATATGGGGACTTGGCTTCACCAGAAGCAAAGCAGATCACAGTGTGTATTTTAAATTAATTGGTGATCGTGTTATTTATTTGGTCTTGTATGTGGATGATATTTTTCTAGTTGGAAATGACAAAGAAATTATCCAGGATTTGAAGACCCAATTGTCCTCCAAATTCGACATGAAAGATCTTGGTGCTGCAAAGTATATTTTGGGCATGGAAATTAAAAGAGACCAAGAAAAGAGGAAGCTCTGGTTAAACCAGAGGATGTATGTCGACACAATACTGCAGAGGTTTAATATGCAGGATAGTAAACCGGTGACGGTTCCTATTTTTATAGGTGTAAAGTTATCTACTGAACAGTGTCCCAAGACACAAGAAGAGGAAGAGGACATGTCCTGTGTTCCATATGCAAGTGAAGTCGGTAGCCTGATGTATGCAATGGTTCGTACTAGACTAGACATTGCACATGCAGTGGGAGTATTGAGCAGGCTTATGTCAAAACCAGGAAAGGAGCATTGGACAATAGTGAAGCGGTTTTGCAGGTATTTGCATGGCACTAGTGATTATGGTTTGTGCTACCAAGGAAGACTAGGATTGGACAGATTGTTGGATATTCGTGGCTTTGTTAATGCAGACTGCGCTGGAGATCTAGATCAAAGAAGATCTACAAGTGGGTATGTGTTTAACCTATTTGGAGGTGCAGTTAGTTGGATGAGTAAGAAACAATCTGTAGTGGCTCTATCAACTATAGAGGCAGAATACATGGCAACCACTCATGCAAGCAAAGAAGTAGTTTGGTTGCAGAGATTGTGTTCAAGTATGGGGTTAGTACAGGGAGCTATAAGGATAGACTATGATAGCCAAAGTGTAATTTTATTGGTAAAGAACCCTGCATATCATTTAAAGACAAAGCACATTGATGTTCAATATCACTTTGTGAGGGATATGATAGAAGACAAAAAGGTGTTGCTGGTAAAGTTCGACACTTTGAAGAATACTGTAGATGCATTGACAAAATCTGTGAGCTCTAAGAAGTTCTCTTAGTGTAGAGAAACAATGGGCATTGCAGGGCTAGATAAGTGACTAAGATTTCTTGTGGCCCCCTGTGGAAAGAAAACAACAAGTGGGAGAACGTTGGGTTGTGTTATAATCTTTCCACGACTAGTCCACGTAGTTAACTGGGGGGTTAGAGGGCTTCGTTGCGCCGATTGCGTAGCGGGGGGGTCACAAGGGGGTTTGAAGGGTGCAGGTAACCCCACTTTATGGGGTCCAGGGCAGTGCCTGGGAAAATTTTGGTTTTGGAACCTATGTTAGGTTGGGCGGACCCACCTATAGTTTTGTGCATGATTTTCACACATGTTTTTGGATGTGATGGTTTTTAGTCCATGGTATTGGACGCGATGGTTTTCGGTCCATGGTATTGGATGCTTCAGCATGTATAAATATGTATTGTAACATTGAAAGGAACATAATGAAAAATCAAGCTGGTAGTCCTGGTTTTGGGATCGAGGAGAAAATATCTGTGTATATGTGTTTTATGTGTTATGCTCTCGCATTGTTTATTTTCTGTGTTTTAGAATTCGTATGCAGGTAATTTCTGTACGGGGTTAAAACCTACAAGATTTAAATCTCTTTGTTTTAGATTTCACCTCAAAGACCTTGATTCAAAAGAAGATTTGTTACAATGTTTTCAATTTCTTGTTTCTTCTTCTAGTAAACATAAAAAATCTAACAAAGGTGAACAATACATTTTTGATGTTTTTCTCAATCCTATTGAACCCTCTAATGAATTGGAAAATATTTCAAATGCTCAAACATCTAGGGTTTCCAATACAAATCATCAAATTTAAAAAAATAATAATTCAAGTCTACTTTTGGAATTTGAGGATATATATGTCTTATATTCTAATGTTCGTGATCAATCTCAAGCAAGTTCAGTAGGAATAATTACAACGCAGGATCTGATTAATCAACATTATGGTAGTCCATCTTTGAAGATAGACTCAATACTAGTTCCTATTCCTTTAACATAAGGTCTACCTTCAAATATGACTACTTGTCACATCCATGATGAAGAAAATCATATGGATGTATTTAATATGATATGGTCTGGTGTTCATTACTTCTTGTACCCAAACCTCTTTGCATATCAAAGTATAACCATTAGCAATCCTAAAGATATTTCTAATGAAGCCATGCCTTCAACTAGTTAAAATTTCTTTGAGGACCATACTTTTTGTGAGAAGGACTCTTTACCCATCCCTGATAATTTTGAACCACATTTATTTCCTTTTGATGATTCTCTCGACTCAAATAAATCATATCATTTTCAAGAAATGGAGGTTATATATGATAAATTTTTTGATGGTAATAAAATAGAGTTACCTTTATCACAAAATGACTTAGACTTGGACCTGTTGGTGGATTCTTCAATTATTTTCCCCTTGCCTCCTATATATAAACAGAGTTATGTATGAACTGATGAATTGGATCACCAACTTTCAAACTATCTCCACCTTGATAGTCTCATGGAAGTACATTTCAAAAAGGTTTCATCTTCTCTTCTTAGTGTTAAATTTGACCATGTTAACGAGTCTAGGTCTTATAGTTTCCCCAATAACTTTAGTGAGCGTGGAATAAATAATTTTAATACTAACATTCTTTGTCCATAGGCTTTGACATCTGGATGTACAACATTACTACCAAGCCTTTCTTCTTCTTCCCCTAGGATACTCTTCAAGTAGTGTAAAAAATTCATCCTTTTTTCATTGATCCTTTTAAAATATACTTGGAGGATTCGTTCCAAGGGAAGATTATTGTATTTATGTTGCTTTCTTTTCATTTTGTAAGGGTAGATGTACATAATTATTGTTTTATTTCTTATAAATTTTTTCTACTACCTTTACTGACGAATGTCATATCTCTGATTGCAGGAATTGAACTGATGGAATGGATTCACTGGAAATATGTGTACACTTGTTTGATTTTATTTATGCAAATTTTGTACGTGTAGTTTATATAGTAGGGTTAAAATATTTTGTTTTTCTTTGTTTCATTCCTGAATAAAGTAATCATAGTAACTTTTAAACTAAGAGATGGTCATTATCAAGGTAATATTTGTTTAAAAATTTAAGCTCCAATCCTCAAATACTTACTTTAAAAAAAGGGCTTATTACAAGAACCCAAGTACCTTGATTATGATATCATAAGAAAATGTTAAAAATGATTTCATATTATTTAGGTTTTGTAGAAAGACCTTATAAATCATAACTCTACAAGACATATTGTTCACCATCTCAATCTATCAAAACATTTTTATTAACCATGTATGTTGAGACTGCTTTATTTTGTCTTATCTTATCAAACTTTTTCAAGGCTTAATCATTTGATTTATTTTACCGTAATTTTGAGTTTTTATGATTGCTTGGCTTTTTTTCTTTTTCATGTCATTATAAAAATTTTGTTTGAAAGGACTATGTTATTAAGATATCTCGATTGGTCTACATGAGGAAATATTTACTCTCTATAGGATTTCATTATTAAGCTTCTTGTTTCTCACGTCTTAAAATTTTTCCATGGGGGTCACAAAGACATGATCTAACCACTTCGAGTCCATAAATATGGAGGAATGAATGGTTATCGATATAATATTTGAATCCCTCCCATACCCTCAACATATAATTCATCTAATTTGGTATATGAAAGCAAGTCTAGTGAGGTCAATCATAGATAATATCTCATTTGTGTCTTAAAGTACTTATCCTCTTATACCACCTGCTCCCATAATCTAAAAGTATAATTTTTTTTTTTAAACATATTGATACAAGGGAGTAGAAAGCACACACATGTGTGGGAAATGTATGCAACTCATTGAGGCACTGAACAAGCTCACTGGTAACGGGTCCATGCATACATGGTACTATGACAACTTCGCTAGGGTACTAAACAGGCCTGCTAGCAGCGAAGTAATGTTGGGTAAAGAGGTAACTTTGTAAGAAATAGATACTAATGTTTAATGTCCTGCTAGTTTTTTTCACTATCTAATAGTAGATATTAATTTAAGTAAATCAAATTTTCTTTTTATTATATTCATTGATTTGACATTAGTCATTCAAATACTCGTGTATTTAAGCACTCATTTTACTTCATTTCTATCTTTATGTGGGACCCTTGGAATGACATAAGATAAAAAACTATTTTGGAAATTTTAATCTAACCCTATCATCTAAAACCAAATATATATGATTTGTCCCCGTGTGTCGCTAGTTGTTATGGTCACAACATGGCCCCCCCCCGCCCCACCCCCCTCATACAAATCTTGATGATGTTACCTTAGCTTCAGTTTCTTTGTTTCAATGTTTTTGTCTTCTCTTAGTATTTCTTATCTCCATTTCTTTTATTGATTTTATTTCTCTCTAAATATTCAAAACTTGCTTCTTCTAATCTATGATTGAAGGAACATCCGTTTTTTGTGTTTGTTTCATTCTCAGGACCTTTTGCGGTCCCTTCTTTGTGTTCATGATGACACCTTCTTAGTACTCACGAGAAGGTGATGTGGCACCTTCAGTTGCCGCATCACCTCACATTTCCCATTTGGCCTCACATGTCGACATCTCCTCCAATTTTCTTGATACACACATGCACTAAAAAAAATAAGGGCGATCAAACGTTGTAAATATTAAATAATAATTGTAGTATATTTTAGATATATTATAATTATTAATTAAAAAAAGTTTACATTGTGTGACGTCTATTGTATATATATAATTTTTTTAAACCACAAAGTTGACCCCAAAATCTCCTAACACATCGACCAAGCATAATCATCATACATTCCCAACAACAAACACCACTAGAGGGACCCCTCCTTGTTCCTTGAGATATGGTCAGACTTTTCCCTTATATCAACCCTTATTTTTCTTTGCATGCAACACTTTTGGGATTGTTAACCGAATTTCAATATAAAATTACAATAAGCCTAATATTAAAGAAAATGAAAATACGATGATAAGATTAAACAATTCAAAACATATCGCTTTGTGACTCGACTAATATGTGATAATATATTATCATGGTTTTATGAAAAAGATTTTCCATAGAAACGATGCTCTTACTTTACGAAATATCCAAGCTCATCGTCACACACGTTAATGTAACTATCATTGAATTATTTGCAACTAGTCAATGAGATGTGATCTCTAAACATAAAATAAAAATCATGATTTTAAAGGAGCTCACGCCCTTTGATCACTCCTATCCATGCAATGACTCAAATATTGCAAAGAGCTGGTATTAAGCCGCAGTTCCAATTAAATCTTACATTTAGCATTGCTAAACATCGTAGGGTCACTACGTATTCGCATGAATATTTGAATTTTCCATTTCAATCTGAATTTTTATTTCTCACAATCACATGATGATTGGTACATTCATTTGCTAATATGTAGGGCTGCCTCATTCTTAAAGCGATTTTCTATTTTCAAGGCAAAGTAATTTAATATTATAAAACATACTTACCAACTCCACATTTATCGTGTGAAATTGTAGGTATATTCAACTTTAGTTGTTGGCACACTATGAAAATAATATTAATTCTCACAGCTGTATTGGAGACAATGAATTACTCCAAGATTCTTGGCATGAGATGGCTCAATCGACAATTAAAAAAATCACTCCAGTTGGCTAATATTGTTGTAAATTCTAAACAACAACATAAATTCCTCCAAATTATGTTAAATTAAATAACAAAGTGCCAAATTTAGGCTCACTTGGTGCTCTATGCCCAATGATTAGAGTTTAGACCAATCGAATCTAGGAAGGGACGAGGAGAGGCTTGGAATATTATAAAAAGAAAAGTTTTGAGGAGCGACAGGGGGAAAACACTTTTATTTTGTAGACATTCTACAGGTTCTAGATCTAGGCTTCGACAAATGGAGATATTACTGTTTCTTTATTATAAAGGAGAGGGCATTCTCGGTAGAGAATATCTCGAAGAATGCACTATTGTGATGCTAAGATATTTTATGTAAATAGAGATATTTTGGATTTTTATCATTAGAGAAATTTTGAAGTCTAAAATGGGCCTCTTAAGGAATATTATAAAATAATAGTGGAAATAATAAAATAAGATTAGATTACATCATCAAATTTTAGAGGGAAAAAAGAATAAAACTATTTTGTCAACTCGTATTTTTGACTTATCTCCCTACGATTTTACTCACAATTTGAGTAGGAGCACTCATTGGATGCATAATTTAATTCCTCATCCAAGGAGTACCCATGTTAGATACTTTTGATGTACCCTACTACACGAAAAATGAGAAATACATGAAAAAACATGATTGCAATCACGTTTTTCATGTATTTCTCATTTTTTCGTGTAGAAAGGTCCATCAAAAGTACATGCAACATGGGTACTCCTTCGATTAGGAATTAAATTTCACATCCAACGAGTTCTCTCGCAAGAAATTTGAGTAAAACTGTAGGGAGATATGCTGAAAATAAGAGTTTTTTTTTTTTTTTTAAATTTTATTTATAATTTTTACTTTTTTACTCCAAAAATGGTGAAACATCTCCCATGGTTAACATCATCATATTGAATCCTAGTGGTTCTTATAAAGTTGATTTTTGTTGTACATTTTTGTTTTGAGGCTCATTTTTGACCTCAAAATTTCTCTAATAGAAAATATTCGACACTGTTGTCAGAACATTTTATGAGTGAGTGTAAGATTCATGAATTATTAATGTATAAGACATGGGAAATAATTGTAAGTCTCATTTCTCACACTATTATGTAGCATGATACTTAACATTATGTTCTTGTGTTGGAATTTGTTAGGTCCCTATAATACTAGTGATTCCCCCATTATTATTGTCATTGTAGCCCCTTATTGTTATTGTTGTGCCCTTACATTATTATTGTTATGTCGGCCCTGATTATATTGTGACCCCTTAGACTCCTATATATAGAAAGAAGCTTTTTTCATTTTTATCATCCAAGAATGATTCATTGTGTAATTTCGGAGATATGAACCGAGGAAGTTAGGGTTTTTGTAGGATCCCGAATTCCATCTCAAAAGGGTGATCTTGGGAAAATAGTCATAACTTTCTCTCTGAGAATCGGATTCAAATTTCATAAAAAGTGACAGAAACATGACTTAATATAGTTTGTAGGATATTGTTTTGAGGTCCTAAAGTCAAAACATTGATACGTGGAACTTCGTACAAGTTCGCTCTACCGAAAAAGTCTATAATCAGGTCATTGTGGGAGATTGAGAATAACTTCTTCTTGGAAAATCCAATATTGATCAGACTTGTGGGGTTAGAAAGAGGACGTAGAGGGCTACTACAGGACAATATTTCAGGATTTGGAAATCTGAAATAATAGAGATATGATAGATTAAATATCGAGATCCTACAAAGAGAAAAAATGTGTGTAGTCTTTTAAAAAATTTGTATAAGTTTTGTTTGAAAAATTAGTTTGAAGTGATTAAAAGGTCATAGTGAAGAAAATTATCATTAGTTGATGCCCCAAAGAAAGAAAATGGCTACACCTAGTAAGCAACCCGGAAGCTCTATTGTGACACGTGAAGAAGAGGAAGAAATGCAACATGATATATCAAAATTACGAGACCAAGTGCAACAAATTTCGTTCTCACAAAAAGTAACAGAAGCTAAGATGGATGGTTTGAAGAATGACATCAATGGTATAGAAGCAAAACTGAAAGGCAACATTGAAGATTTGAAGAAAGACATGGAAGGTTGGAAGGATGGTTTGACAAAGTTGCTACAAGAAATGCTTCCTAATGGCAAAAAGGTAGTAGAGGAAACTCATGATGAGAACAAAAGAAATGTTAATCATGATTTGAAGAAATAACATTGAATTTTGAAGAAAGACATGGAAGGTTCAAAGGAAGGTTTGACAAAGTTGCTACAAGAAAGGCTTCCTAATGGAGAAAAAGTAGTAGAGGAAAATCATGTTAATAATGATTTCATTGACTCTAACGCTGGAACAAAGACCCACCATGTTCCAAAGATTGATATGAGGAAGTTTGATGGCAAGGATCCCGAAACATGGATATTACAGATGGAACAATATTTCAATCTCCATAATGTAAAAAACACACAAAAGGTACACATTGCAACTTTATATTTGGAACCAAATCAGTTTGTATGGTATCGATGGCTTTGATATTGTAAACAAATTGTCACTTGGTCAATTTTTATGGAGGAAATGATAGAACATTATGATGATACAAAGAGCAACGCCTTCTTTAGCCACTTGATAAATCTCATAAAAAAGGGTTCAATTGTGAAGGGAGTATTGCTTTGCCAAAATTTGGAAAATATCAGCGAGAACCATAGGGGGTGGTTTCAATTATAGAGATCCCACAAAATCATGAAGGATGATAATTATCAAATATTCTCTTTAGAAACATGTATAATGGGAAAAACTTGTAGACAAAGAGACTTTTTTTATGACACAGGAAACAAATTAATTAGAGCTTGGAGAAAAAGATGGATCTGTAGAAGAAAAAGATAGAAATGAAAAATAAGAGGCTTGTAAAGAAGATGAAGAGGCTGGAGTATGAAATGATGTTCTAGTATTCCCTTAAATGTAGCTTGGAATGTTAAGGAGGCCACCAAGGCCATTAATGAGGTACAATTAGTTGACTAGGTTGTTAAGGGGATGAGAAACTCTTTCAGTAGGAGGGTATGTGGACCTCCAAATTAGATACAATTTAAGGCCCATCAAACCATCATTTATCACATTTAACTTGTCTCTTTGAATTTTATGACATTTTTTAAGATACAATGTGTTCATTAGGAGGGTTTAGAGATAATTGCATATTATGTGCCTAGTATTTTTTTTTTTTACAGAATGTTGAGAGAATGTTGAGTAAATTCCAAATGAGATAATATAGGGAATTTCTCCCTACTACACTATAGAAAAATATTTGATAATAAATGAACAACATATTATGATATTATTGAATAAATTATGGAGCTCCAATGATTGAGAAAATATAGGAATGTTCTCTATGTAGTTTAATGATGATTCCTACTTTTGGGAGCGAGATCCACTTTTTAAGCCATTTTTGAGGGGATGGTTTCTTCTTTTCAGGAAGAATGATTCCCCATTAATTTTTATAATTAACTATTGGAATTTGCCTCTATCGGAATGAATTTCTTAGTGTTCTTGTGAAGAAAACTTGCTATTTAGCAGTGCTACCTTCATTTCTAGTAGGGATGTACTTGGTTGACTGTAGTAATGAGGTTTGGTGTCATTTTGAGCTTCAAAAACTTGGTTTCATTTGTAGGAATCTAAGAATCCTTGGTATTTTCCATGCCAGGAGCCAACCCGTCCTGTTATATAATTTATTTATCTTGTTTGAATGTTTTTTCCACTTTCATTTCTTATTCTTACATTTTTTATTTTTTCACTTAGTATTCATGTTTTATTTTTTGTAGGTTATATTGGTTAAATGATTAAGTGTTTTTGTAGGTAATTTATATAGTTACATATATGATTCATCCTTAGAATGGCTTGGTGAAGTCATGTTCATCATTGAGCTACTTTGATTGGTTTACTAGTTAACAACTCTAGAATTTCTAGAAATATCCCATAGAAAAGTAGTAGTAATTTTATGCCAATTTTATCACATGTTAACAAGGATATTTTGAGTGATTCCACTTGTATTGGAGTCCTAGTACATCCAAAAGTAGAATAGGTTGGCTTATTATTATTTACATTTTTCAACATAGGATTAGAAACTTACCTAGATCTTTGATCATTGAAGTCTTTGTATTGCCTTATTTCACCAATATCAAAGGGAGTCATACTAGGAAGAGGAAGGTTCTTGTTGCACATACATTTTTGGCCCCTCTTATGTCTGTATGAATCTCAGGTTGATAATTTATGTTGGTAGCCTGAGGAGTGGTAGCATTCGTGTTGCATTATTAGGGCTCATCAAATTTTTATTTAATGTACTCTAAAGGCATTGATTTTTCAATTGGGTTGATGGTTATCAAAGGAAAATATCAAATATATAGTGAAATAACATGGAAGAAAAAAAGGTTTCTATTTGAATATTATAAACTAAGTAATTTTGTGTATTACTATACAAATTTATTTGGTGGTACAAGCATCTAACTATAAAAAAACACCAAACAATAACTCATCAACAGAATGATACTTCATACTTTATCATACACATGAGAATTAATGGATTCCATTAGTATTAGAAGTGGTCCTGATGGTTTACTTGACTGATCGTGGGTATATAGTGCAGTATGTGGTATGTGGTATTGGGTAAGTTGGTTTTTCAATTAAAGTATAAAAGGTTCCTTTTTAATACTAATTAATTCATATAACATTGCTTTCCTTTTTTGTGACCAAACTAGCTAATGAATCTTAGGTACATGAAGGCTTGCCAATAATAATAACAATGTTTTTCAACACCACATCAATAATGGTTGCAAAGATATGCTTGCGATGGATTTGATTTTATATTCCTCGCATATCCATGTGTCTATTACTTCTCATTAGAATCTACATTCTATTCGCTTATGAAAAAATGAGGTTTTCCACACCTAAGCATAGACATCAACTAGATCACTCTGCCTTTCAATATTTATGCAAATACACTAGTATTTTCAAAAAGAGAGCCATATATTTCATGTCATCACTTATAGGTGACAACTAACTTTTTGTATCGTGAGCTATGACACTTATCATAAGTATCCTGTGAAATGTTTACTATGTGTCTCACATTGTAGAGTATCACTTATGTACATTGCTTATGGGACATCACTCAATACATAAATGTAATCAATAAACATAACATCCCAAGGCAAGTGAATAAAGGGAAAGATAAAAGTGCACAAATTGCTAAAAGGAGATGCATAAACCACCTGTCAATGTTGGGGATTGTTTAATACTAGGAGGAATTTCCTTATCCTCTCATGCATGTTGCACGAAATAACTTACATATGTTCTCATGAATATTTTAGCCACTACATACAATCACCAATTTAGATTAAGTGTTTTTACTATGGTGTGTCAATTGTGTGGGTCATGTTAGAACATTAATTATATCTCACTTGTGGAACATTAATTATGTGCATCAATGGATATGCATTGATGCTGAAGGTTAATTCTTTACGTGCCTCACTTATATGTGACACCTAATATTTTGTATCATGGATTCAATGAATTGTTATAGTACATTCCTTTTGGTGCATCATTTAATTAATAAATATAATGAAAAAAAAGTAACATCCAAAGGAATGGGAATAAAGAGATATATTATGGAAACCTCTTAGGTTATCCAAACTTAGCCTTAGCCACCATAGATTAGAACAAGTTGATAGAAATGGGACTTTCCATACAAAAAGTAGAAAGCTTAGCAAGCAACTATGATTTTCAAATTCCACATTACCAAGGATTAAAATTCCTAAAAACTATGGTTTACTTATAATTACTCAAAAACTAGGGTTTTAAAATTGTAAAAACCTAAGGCTTTTCAATTTCCTCATTAATATTCTCCCCAACTTCTAATATTTACATTTACACAACATATTGTCATAAAGAGGGGCATATACCTCTTTTAAACATTGGGGATCGATTAATAGAAGGTAGAAATTCATTACATATCATCTCATGTATATTGTAACCAATATATTACATATCTTCTCATGTCAAGTGAAACCACTATGTACAATGGTCAACGATAAAGGGAATTTTATCCTAAAAGTTCCCGTGAAATTTTCACATACATAATATGTAAACCAATCAAAATACTTTAAATTTAAAAAGAGGTACATGTAAATATTTTGGAAGGAAAAGAAAAATGATACTTTTCTAATTGTATTTTTGGTTTATCTCCTTATAGGTTTACTCAAATTTCAAGTTTATACATTGGTTCAATGTAGAATTAAATTTTGCATCCAACAAGTACCCATTTTTCATCCTTTTGAGAAGACCCATATATACATTTTTTTAATGTATCTTCATTTTTATCAATGTGGGTCTTCTCAAAATTATGCATAATGGGTACGTGTTGGATTCGGAATTTAATTTTGCATTCAAGAAGAGTCTACTCATGAAATTTAAGTAATCCTATAAGGCGACAAGCCAAAAGTACAATGAAAAGAGTAATTTTTTCCTTTCCTCTCCAAAATTAATAACTATTATTTTATTATTTTCCTATTTTTTTATTATTTTTCTTTAGGAGGCCAAATTTAAAATATAATTTCCTCTAATGTTTAGGTTGTGTGTGTTTCTTATAGTGTATAAATTATGGATGTCATGTATGAACATTAATTATGTTCCACTTATGTTTATACACTTATATGCATCAATGGATATGTTTTGGTGGACATGGTTTATTACTTATGTAAATTAATTTGATAAGGTGCATCATTATATGTTACACCTAATATGGTGGATCATTGCTTTAGTGTATTGATGCTGAACTATGCCACTTTTGGTAGGTATCTTATGACATGTTGATTATGCCTCTTACTTTAGACATTATAACTTATATTAATTTTCATGGGAATCAGTCACAATGCCACAAAAATAATTCCATCATTATAACATTTCATTACTTCATAAAATTAATACATGTAATCGTATATAACTTCCAAATAAATGTGAATCAAGAAAAATCTTATGTTTACGTCTTAGAAAAAATTTCCCAAAAAAATAGGGTTTTCAGATTCTAAAATCTCTCTATGCTGCATTTTTCATGCCCAACTATTGCCATTTTTCATTCTATTGTCTTTGCATTCTCATATTTATGCAAGCATACTACATTTTTTAGAAAGAGAGGAATCAACCTCTTGCCAAAATTAGGGGTTGGTTAATAGAAGAGAAAACTTCCTTACATATCTTCTTCAATATAATGTATCCACTATGTACAATTGTCAATTTATAACATCTATGTTTATTACATCGTGTCAATTATGTGTTTCATGTAAGAACACTAGTTACGTGTAACTTATGGTGCATCCCTTATGTGCATCGATGGATATGTGTTGATGGTCATGATTCATTACTTATGTGAATCTCTTATGTATTATTAGTAAAGGCACTCCACATATATGTGTTACCTAATATGGTGTGTGGAAAGGTGCCTATGAAAGGTTATATGGGCCTTATGATGCCTACAAAAGGTTAAATGGGCCTTATGTTTTACCTAACTGGGATGACGATAATTTAACTTGTAGAACTGCATGCTTGAGAGGTCATTTGATTGATCCATTTCATTCCTTTAATAGGGAATTTTATCCCAAAGAACTTGCAATTGACAGGGTTCTACCTATAGAATACTAAGTTGTTTCGTACTATACCTAGGGGGGATAGTAATGGGTATAGAGGGAGGTACCCAAGGAAATAATGTAATAATGGAGTGGGCCATAGTTAATAAATAAAGTGGTTAACCCGCATCATGTAAGGGACCACAAGTAGTTAGCAATAATGTGATAAGCCCATGGTATTAGATATATGGTATAGAGAGACACATGGGATTTTGGGTATATTTGTTTTATCATATATTTGCAGGATATATTTATTACATGTTTTGGGAAACTTAAGGACCAATCCAGGATTGAATTATTCATTGAATCCTTTAGGGAAAGGTTGATTTTTTCTAGATGATAGGCTTGTAGTGAGGCTAGATAGGCCTTGTTAATTTACAAAAGAATTTGGCACAATTTTTAAAAGAATGAAGGAATAGTTGTTTCACCTTAAGTACAGGTTAATCACAAATTATTTTCCTAAAATACTAAGCTTAGCAAGTATTTTAGGTGTTAATCCTAGAACTAGTGGCTAATCCATCACCTAATGATGAACTCGTTAGAATGGTGCTATGACATAATGTGCGTAATGGGAATTTTTCCATCACATGACGAAGTGAAATTACCATTGTTCCATGCCTAGTTTTGGGCTTGGGGCCTCCTCTGTGTCTCAACATGGAGGCACAATGGCATGTTGGCATGAGGGCCTAGAATAGGTGATTAGCATGGGGCTGCTAAAAACTTGTATAATGTAGTTTTATTGTTTTACATGGAGGACTGGGACTCGGTGGGACCACCATCTTGAGTTGAGGTGATAAGTTCCATGTAGACTAGACAAGGCTACATGGATGCCAGAAAGGAAGAAAGTGGAAAAAATGTTGCCATGGTTACTTTGGGTCATGACATGTGGTAAGTAAATATA
Organism: Pinus tabuliformis; assembly: GCA_031772625.1. Lineage (NCBI taxonomy): Eukaryota > Viridiplantae > Streptophyta > Pinopsida > Pinales > Pinaceae > Pinus > Pinus tabuliformis. The sequence continues at coordinate 5,233,388 of CM062807.1, read as the reverse complement.
GACCAATAGAAAGGCTGAAAATTCCATTTCCACATTACCCATGGCACCTTCAAAGGATGTCACATAGGAGGGTGAAATTATATTCATGTCAACAATGGACAAAGGAGGCATGTGATATGGCACTAGATAATGTGGTTGTGAGGTGGCACCATGTGTCATGTTGCATTGATAGAGACGAATAACATGATGTGAAGATTGGCATCCATTAACAAATACATATATTTCCATGAATTATGTTTAGCACTATGCTCCTTGTGAAATCCTATGAGAAAAGAGAGATCTCACAGAAAGTAGTAAATGGGAATTTTTTTGGAAATTCATGGAAATATCTTTGTCGCAATGCAAAAACTTTATAATGGAGTCCACTCCACTCCCTAACATGTTGGTGATGGTCACAATGGCACATTGACATAGGGTACATTGTCATAAAAGGAGCCACATGTTCTTGTGAATGATCCACATGAGCCACTTGGGCAGGGCCATGTCGAGTGCATGTTGATGTGGTAGGGAAATTAATGAGTAAATATTTAAATGACCATAATGTTTGGACCAAGATTAAAATTGAGATAAAAATTGTATCACTAGAGATATCCTAATGATTTGGATGTGATGGTGTCATTTATTTTGTATTCCAAGGATGTTGGAAAATGATGACTTTTGAGAACTCATCTTCATAATAGACCTTGAAGATCAAGTTAAACTTGATGTAACCCCTTTCACTGTTGAATATTAACCCAATGGGATATATCATTAAGATAGAAAATATTTTAAGAAATATATTCCACTAGCTTAACAATTAAGGAAAGAGTCTACCTCAATTAATGTAACAAATTTATTTGGAGATGGTTGTCTTCTAAATATGTTTTGGGTAAAAATAACAGGATTTCATACACTTTTATTGAATGATGTCATCATATGTTTGTAATTAAATTTACTTTAACACAAGGAAACATGTTCTCCATTGTTTAATTATTATGGATTGAAAAAGTAATGTAGCTATGGTGAATTTACAAACATTCCCAAATATATTTCATGTAGAGAATTTTCTTAATACTATTTATTTGATATAGATTATTAATGCAAAAAGTGATCACATAGAAATAATTGTTAGAATTATTAAAATATAAATTTGTAGTATGGTTTTTTGACATTAAAACCAAATTTCACATAATAAAGCCATGGAAATAGCATAAGGAACCACTTTTTCTAAGTTATTTTAACCAATTTTACATAGGGTTTCACCGGGGGAGCAATATCATACCACGTGTGTAACTTATATTAGGGGATATATATTGAGGAAAAATGACATAGCCTATTCAGAAGATATAGGGGGTAAAGGATTTTTATATTGGTAATTATAAAAGATCGAGCTAAAATTTAATGAAGAATATAAAGGGGTATAAAAAATGTTACTGCAAAAATGGATACCTTCAATATCTAATGAAACATGTGGTTTTTTAAATCGGTAACTTGTACTGGGTTTCTATTGGTAGAGGGTTGAATGATGTGATTTTTAGAGATATTTTGCAATTAGTAAAATTAAGGGTATTATTTAGTATGTCATGGACGCACGTGATATGTCAGTGGTTCGTTTTATGGAGCCTCTATGTAATTTTAGTTATTTATATGAAAATAAGCTAAAAAGTCCAATAGTTTTTAGATGTTTTACCTATTTCACTTGTTACGATGAAAATACTCAAAAAATATCCTGATTATGAATCATTTCCATAAATTAACATGATAAATCATTTTTCTTGAGTTACATAACCATAATGAATGTTATAAATAATTTTCATGAATTTTCCCTCTCATATTAAATGCAAAAAGTAAAATTATAATAAAAAATTGAAGTTGCTTAGTTTTTTATTTCATCTAATAATAATACCTTTTTATGTGGAGCATATCAAATTTATTCAATTTTTTTTACATAAATGAGAGATTTTCTTCCTTGTTCCTTGTGACAACAATTTTCGGTTCACAATTCTCATCCTCTCATTTGTCATTCTTTTATTTTCGTACATTTCTTTGTTAAGAAAAATGCAATAATTCAACCATAGTATTGAACTTGAACTTGACTTGTGAGCTTATGACCCTAAAAATACTAAACTCCTAAAGAAATTAAATTATTCTTTATTTTAGGAACATGTATAACATCTATGAATCTTCTTATAATATCATCAAATATTTTAATTTAGATGCTTCTTAGGCCAAAAATCCTATAATAAACGTTATTCCCCATCATAAAAATTTAACCATAAAGAACTTGAAATCAACTTCTATGTCGACACTTCTAATGGGAAGTATAGAAATATAATATCTAATCTTCATACTGTTACGGATCATTACAAATAAGCAAAACGTCATCAATTGAAGTAGACCTTTCCCTCTTTTTGGACTCTTCCATGGATTCACGTATTATATAACAATCCTTATAGGAATGGCCTCATTGTTACTTTACAAACATTTAATATTTTTCTCTTCTTTAATTTTAACTTTTATCTAGATGTACATCTTTACTTATCTCCATTTTATTTTTGGATAACCTCTATGTATAGATGCTTCTAGTGTTTCTAGTGTTGATATTTCAACAATAATTTTCCTCCTCATATGACAATTATTGAATAATAGAATCAAATTCAAAAGTCTAAATTTTATTGAAGCTAGTGGGAGTGATGAAATTATCCCATAATTTGGACAATGAAAACAGAAATGTAATTTCCTTATCTTCAACGTTAACTTTAACATATGTAACTGGAATAAAAGGTTATTAAGCACATTCAAATGATTTGCAATTTCCATACCGTCTTTTATTTTTAAACTATAATGTTTCCTCTTAAAGTAGATTAGATTTGTTAAAGGCTTCATCATATAAAACCTTTCCATTTATACTCCATATGTCTATTGTTGTTACTTCTCTAATTATAATACGCAATATATCATCTATAAGAGGACCAAATTGTGTTAAGGTATCTAGCATCTACGTCTTCCCACGCTTCATTGGTCATATATGTAGGTTTCTTTCATATACAATCTAATGTCTCATATAACATTTGTAGTACTAATAAATCTACGATTTTACAAGTTATTTTTGACATTAATTTTTTTAATCTTAAATTTGGTATTCATCAACTTAGTCATTATTCTCTACCAATATACTCTCCTCACAATTTTGGTATTCATCAACTTAGTCATTATTCTCTACCAATATACTCTCCTCACAATTTTATTTTTTCTTCGAAGGTTAATTCATAAATTCATGAATTTAAAATTATATATAAACTTCTACCAAAAATTCCTTACACTTTTCCTTCTATACTAAAATTCTCAACTTCCACCATTTTGTTTAAACAACCCCCCTCTCTCTCTATATAAAATAATGAACAAAGAAAAAACTTGTAACCTTTTTACTTTCCTTGAACTCTACTTCAAGTGCTAGTTATGGATTTTTCTTTATGAATAATCCTTATTTCGAATATTGTATAGACCTCTTGTAACATAATGGCCTGATCTAAACTTCTACCAAAAATTCCTTACACTTTTCTTTCTATACTAAAATTCCCAACTTCCACCACTTAAACAACTCTCTCTCAAATATCTATCTCTCTCCTTGAACTCTACTTCAAGTGATAATTATGGATTTTTCTTTATGAATAATCCCTATTTTGGATATTGTACAAACCTCTCCTAACATAATGGCCTGTTTTGACCTTAATGGCTACTCAACTAACCTTTGAAATCTCAAGTGACCAATGTAAACTATGACTCATCTTCGGGCATGCACTTGTGGTTTCTCGAGATAACTATGCACCCATTGAGGATTTCACTATTTAAATTAATAATCATTAGATTTCACTATTTAAATTTATAATCATTAGATGTATGTTTTTAAAGGTTAACTATTTCTGATTGTTAGGTAACTACATAAATAATAGGAACCACATCACTATGTATATTATATTAATATTATATTGTATATTAATATAATATTATGTTATTATATAATATTACAATAATACATTAATATTTATATTTCAAATTATAATATAGTGAGCATATAATATAATAATAATGAACATATTACATAATAATAGCTATTTGTTGTTGTTGTTTATTTTCAACCATTATGTTATGGTAAAAAACTATTATATATTCATATATTTTATATTTATAGTTGAATTATTTTATAATATTAATAATATATAGATTATATATTAAACTAAAATATAATATAATATTATTTTTAAAAATTTTACGGATTAATATAATAAACTTAAGATAATAAACTCAAAGGATTAATATTATAAACCCAAGAAAATAATATTAAAAACTTAAGGGATTAATAAATACAAGAAATTAACATTATAAACCCAAGGGATGATATTATAAGATCAACAAATAATAAACCTAAGGGAGTAACATTAAACCCTATGATCTATATTATAAATTCATGTGATTAATAAATCCAATCGATTAATATTAAATACTACGATTAATATTATAAACCCTAAGATTAATATTAAACCCTAGGAATATAAACCCTACGATTAAAATTATAAGCCCAAGGGATTATGAACCCTAATATTAATATTATAAAGCCTAATATTAATATATCATATCTATAATTAATTTTATAAACCCTAAGATTAAAAAACCTAATATATTCTTATACATATTAAGGATTAATATTATAAGCCCAAGGGATTAATAAACACATATATTATTGATATTATAAAACAAAATAGTTAATAAAACCTAGGAACTAATAATATTATAAAATCATGGGACAAATAAACTAAATTGAGTTTATTGGGGTTCCTTGATTCCTTAAATCTCAGGTGGCTTCATTATATGTTTCAAGGAGGACTACAAGGCTTAATGGTGGGTCGCTTTATAGGCTGAAGGGATAATAAACCCAAGGGAAGAATATTAAACCATACGATTTATATTATAAACCCAAGAGATTACAAACCCTAGGATTAATATTATCATCCTAAACCCAATATTATAAACCAGAATAAACCCAAATCCCTAAACTCAATATTATAAACCAGAATATTAACCCTTATTTACTCATTATAAACCTAGTGAATTAATATTATAAATCCAAGGATTAATATTTAAGTCTCTTGGGCCCACGAGGTCTACTTTCATTGGAAATTACCTTGTTATGAAGTAATATGTAAAGCATGAGATTCAAAGTTTAAATGCTTATGGGTTATATATATATATATATTAAAGACACTTCAGATTAATAATATAAACCCAAGAAATTAATAATCCAAATGGATTAATGTATAAAGATCAAGGATAATAAGCCAAAGGGAATACTAGTAATCCTAGGATTTATATTATAAACCCAAGGGAATAATATTATAAAGTAAGATATTTATACACCTAAGAGATTAATATTATAAACCCTTCATATTAATATTATAAACAAAAAGAATAATAAACCAAAGGGAATAATATTAAACCTTAGGATTTATATTATAAACCTAAGGGATTATAAACCATAGGATTAATATTACCAACCCAAGGGATCAATAATCCTAGGATTAATTTTATATTCCGTATGATTATGAGCCATAAAATAAATATAATAAATGAGGATAAACCATAAACCGTAAGGCCAATATTATAAACTAGAATATTAATCCTTAATTTATTTAATTCCATAATGCAACATTGAATAAATTCCAATACCCTCTATCATTTTGGTAATGATTGTCACTTTCATTATCACACTTATTATCAGATTTTGGTTTTAGTGTCATTATTATGTTTAACATTAGGTTTTAATTCTAATATTAAGTCTAAAATTAGGTTTTATAAACCTAAGAAATTAATGAACCTAAAGGTTTAATATTATAAACCCAAGGGATTAATGTTGTAAACCCTTGGGATTAATAAACCCAAAGGATAATGAAGTGAGAATCGAGGAAGAGCAACGAACATAAGAAAATATGAAAATGCTGGAAACCCTAATGGAAATAGACAACCAGAAAGAAGATCTCAGTGTAGAGGAACGAGTTATGAAGAGGTTATTGCAGGAATGAAAACACTTGGATGAGAGGTTCATCTCGGAATACCAGAAACAACTCTACAAGGAAACCTTCCAATGATACATAGATAAGAAAAAAACTACAATCATAAGCGAACCTGAATAATTGGGGGCTCAAGAAAATCAATGCGAGGAGATATGAACACAAGGACAAGGGGAAAAAGAGGCAGGAAAATGATGAATGAATCCATATAATTGGTAGTGGAGTTATTGGTTAACTCAGGAAGAGTAGTGCCATTGTCGGAGGTGTTTCAACAACCAATAAAACTGTTTAAATGATCATCACAACCTGGAATATAAGAGACCTCAATAGGAGAGGCAAACAAAGGTGCCTTAAATAGAGACTGAAAAAGGATAAGCCATGTATAATGATAATACCAGAGACTAAAATCAAGGAAAGAATGTTAAAAGACATAATGTAAAACTTCAGGCTAGAATACCAAGTCATTGCCCAGGATGCAAATGGTAGTGCGGGTGGAATGACGATATTATGGAACCCGACAGAAGTAAATTTTGAAGAATGGGTAAGTTTACCTCGAATCCTCATAGGAAAATTTCAAATCCTAGGATCAAGCGAATGGGCACTGCTGTCTGGGGTGTATGGCCCACACCTCTTAGGTGAAAGAGGAGCCTTCCTCCACAACTTGCGGGCTCTGAGGAATATATACCCAGATGAGCTATGGATTGTAGGGGGGACTTCAATATGATCACATCCGTAGGGGAAAAAAGGGAGGAATAAGGAGGGCCAACCTGAACATGGAAGCCTTCAGCGAAGCCATCAATAACCTCTGACTAGTGGATAAAGAAACAATCAAGGGTATCCATACCTGGAAGAACATAAGAGGGGGTATACACCAAATAGCCAGCCACCTGGACAGGTTCCCAATCTTTGAAAAATTGATGAGCAAGGATATCTTCATAGAAGTAGCGATCCTCCCATGTATGGGGTCGGATCATTGGCCGCTTCACTTGGAAGTGGATTTAAAAGCTAGACCCAAGAATAGGCCATTTAGATTTGAAGCATTTTGGCTCAAAAACGAGGATATCCTACTAAAGATGGATGAATGGTGGACACAAAGTTTGCAACAAGGTCACAACTGAATGTATACCTTCCAACTCAACTTGAAGGAATTAAAGAAGAGACTCAAAAAGTGGAATAAGGAGGAGTTTGGGAATATCCATAGAAACCAGATAGAACTAAGCCAACGTATGGAAGACATCAAACAAAAGATGACAAATGAGGGAAGAACAGAAGAAATGGTCCGAGAGGAAGGTCTACTGATCAACCAAATAGAGGAATGAAGACAGCAGGAAGAAATTATGTGGAGGAAAAAATTGAGGGTGCAACGGATGAAGGAAGGAGAACACAACAGGAGGTTATTTCATAAAGCTATGGTGAACCACAGGTAACATTACCACATTTATTATATTAAAAATGCAGAGGGACAACGTATAATAGATCATGAAGAGATGGAAGGATTGTTGGTCAATCACTTCAAGGACCTGCTCACTGAGAACATGGCAAACAGGGAGGAAGCCACTCAAAGAATCACTCAGCAAATCCCCCAGAAGATAATGGTAGATTAGAACTAGGCACTGATGTGCACAGTCACCAAAGAGGAATTTGAGGAAATCATGAAAGGCATGCTGAAGAACAAAACCCTAGGCCCTAATGGCTTCACTGTTGAATTCTACCAAGCTACCTGGCCATTCATGGGGCAGGATATCATGGAGGTCATCAAGGAATCAAGATGCAAACAAAAGGTATGTCATCACCTCAACTCTACCTTTATTATGTTAATTCCTAAGTCATCTAAATCTGAGGATCCTCAAGGATTTCAGCCAATTTCCTTGTGTAATGTCATCTACAAGATTATCTCCATCCCAATTGTCAAACGCCTAAAACCACTCCTCCCTAGTCTCATTTCCCCAGAACAAACATGCTTTGTGTAAGGTTGCCAAATCCTTGATGGCTTTATTTCTTCATAGGAGGTAATCCACTCCCTTAAAGCCTAGAAGCTCTGAAATATGATGATTAAACTAGATCTTTCAAAAGGCTATGAAAAATTGAGTTAGGGATACCTCATGAGCATCCTCAAAGCATATGGCTTTGCTCAAAGATGGATCAATTGGATCCTAGCACTGATATCCTCATCGATCTTCTCCATCCTGCTTAATGGAAACCCCATCAAGACCTTCAACCCATCCCGAGGTCTGAGACAAGGGGACCCGATTTCCCCCTTCATGTTCATCTTAGCAGCAGATGGGCTGGGTAGGTACATAAAGCAGCAAGTAAGCTCCTCCCAGCTCCAAGGGCTAATAATTTGGGGGAATGACCTGCCCATCACCCACCAGCAATTTGTGGATGATATCATGCTCTTCTGCTAAGCCACCCTGAGGGAAGCCCACTACATAAGAAATATCCTTAATACCTTTATGGAAGCCTTGAGAACCATGATCAATAATGACAAATCTTGTATATTCTTCTTCAACACCCAAGGAAATGTGAAGACCTACCTTGCTAGAATCCTAGGTTTCAGTACTGGCACCCTACCCATTAAATACCTAGGTATGCCCCTCTTGGACACCCCGCTAAGAAACAAATGCTGGAAAAACATCCTCCAAAAATTACAGGGTAAACTCAAAAGTTGGACCTTTCATTCCTTAAACATAGCTGGAAGAACTATCCTCCTCAAGGCATTTTTGTAGTCGATTCCCCACTATCAACTATCAGGAATGGTGGCCCCAAAAGGAACATGTGCCAAAATGGTTGACATATTTAAAAAATTCCTCTGGGGAGGTGCCCAATAGCTTAGGAAATAGGCTTTGGTGTCATGGCATGGCCTCACCAAGTAAAAATATGTAGGAGGATTAGGACTCAGGGGCCCCTACCTCCTGAACCAAACCATGGGAGCCAAAATTTGGTGGAGATGGATGAATGGGGGTAATGACGTATGGAAGAAAATATGGACCTGTAAGTATAGCATGCCTTTGAAAGCAGAGGATATCCTTAGATATCAAGACCTCCCAAAGGAATTAGTGATCTAGAATTTACCAACAAACAATAGACACCTCATACAACAGCATGCCTTCTGGGAAGTTCACAATGGGAAAATAGCTCACTTCCAGGTGGACCCTTGGAAGCAAAGAGAGAAACTGGGAGAGAATAAGGAGATCATGGAAATATACCACCAAATCCGAAATAGTAATACAAAGGTAGTGGAACAATACTGGAAGGAGGAGCAGCGAGAGGTAAGCTCACATAAATGGAAGACTAGAGAAGACTAGGAACAAGTGATAAACACAGAACAATGGAGCAAACTAGAAAAAGAATTAAGGACAAGGAAAATAATGATACGTCACGATGATAACATCTTGAGATGGGGACATACCACCAAAGGAACTTTCTCCATAAGCGGAGCCTATGATAGTCAGAACTGACAGGAGCAGGAAGGACATGATGAAATATGGGACACAATTTGGAAGCGGGGTGTGGCCAAAAGTAACCCACTTCCTATGGATGGTCTGCAAAGGGCGCATCCTGACCTGGGATCAGTTACAGAAAAGAGGATTCTAGAGACCTTCCCTTTGCATCCTATGCAACCAAAATGGGGAAGATATGGAACATATCCTTAACGATTGTCCATTTGTAGAACATAAATGGCGGCAAATGCGAGAAATTTTTGAAAGGCTAGATAGAGATCCAACCAATATCGGAGGAACAATATCAATATGGCAAAACCACATCTATTCCAACCCCATGGTAAATAGGCCTTGGACCATAAGCCTAGGATTCACCCTTTGGGCCATATGGAAGGAGAGAGACCACAAAAATTTCAAGCATAAAATGACCTCGTAGGAAAAAGTGTGGGAAGGTATTGAACATAACATCAGAGAAACAAGCCTAGTATAATCATGGAAAGAAGTAGATTTGTAGGTGCCACCCCAAGAAGGACGAATACTAAAAAAACTATTTTAGCACCAGAAATGATGTTGAGATGGGGACATACCACCAAAGGAACTTTCTCCATAAGTGGAGCCTATGATAGTCATAACCGACAGGAGCAGGAAGGACATGATGAAATATGGGACACAATTTGGAAGGGGGGTGGTGGCCAAAAGTAACCCACTTCCTATGGATGGTCTGCAAAAGGCACATCCTAACCTCAGATCAGATACAGAAAAGAGGATTCTAGAGATCCTCCCTTTGCATCCTATGCAACCAAAATGGGGACGATATGGAACATATCCTTAATGATTGTCCATTTGTAGAACATAAATGGAGGCAAATGCGAGAAATTTTTGAAAGGCTGGATAGAGATCCAACCAATATCAGAGGAACAATATCAATATGGCAAAACCACATCTATTCCAGCCCCATGGTAAATAGGCCTTGGACCATAAGCCTAGGACTCACCCTTTGGGCCATAGGGAAGGAGAGAAACCACAAACATTTCAAGCATAAAATGACATCGTAGGAAAAAGTGTGGGGAGGTATTGAACAAAACATCAAAGAAACAAGCTAGGTAGGATCATGGAAAGAAGTAGATTTGCAGATGCCACCCCAAGAAGGACGAATACTACAAAAACTAACTTTAGCACCGAAAATGATCAACAGCAACGCATGGAAGACAAGCAAAGCTGTCATGAGCTCCAGGTCCCACTTTTCCCCTCCAGCCGAAGGAGTCATCAAGCTTAACTTTGATGGGGCCTCCAAAGGTAACCCGGGAGAAGTAGGTCTTGGGGGCCTCTTCTGAGACTCCCAGACCCATACCCACTTCATCTATGCTGAAAGCTGTGGGATTGCTAGCAACAATGAGGCGGAATTTGCTGCAATTAGACAAGGCCTACTAATAGCTATCAAGGTATGGTATGGAAACCTAGAAGAGGAGGGGGATTCTTGCCTTGTAATCAATACAGTGACAAAACTCAATAATGGCACTAAGTACCGGGACAAACTTAGTTAGAGTTGGAAAAGAACAAGATTAATTTAGGAAATAGGGGAAATTATCCGCAAATTTGACTACTTTCAGGCCAAACATGTATGGAGAGAAGGAAACAAGGGAGCAAATTTCCTTGCAAATTGGGGATGCACCCATCAGTAGGATCGGTTGGAGAAACAATGGCCAGTCCAACCAAGGGAAACAACCTTTGAAACCTTGGAGACAATCCTGGAACAATATTGTAGGCAATATGAGGGGAGACAGAATCAAACAACCCAAGCCCCCGATTAGGATGAGGGCGGTGTTAGAGGTGAAAATCTTGAGTTGACATGGGAAGTATAGTCAAATTCATTGCAGGCACACCCCACATGCTCAAGGTAGGGAGTGCAGTATCCTCTACCTTGAATGCATGGCAGGTGTGCTGGCAAGGAGGTAGAGGGGGACATAAGGGAAGGTGGCAAAGTGGGAAGGTGTATTGGACATGCAAGGAAGGTGGAAGGTATAGCGGGGAAGGAAGGAGCTGCAAAGTGGAAGGGAGGGGAAGAAACGAAGGCCGAGGGAAATCGTAGACTATTGCGTATGTAGACTAGCCTTGGGCTTGTTTAATTCATAAGATCTGGTCGGGTCCCAAAGGAAATTTCATGAGTCGATGGGAGAGTTGTGAGGCCACCCTAGAGAGACTTAACCCAGCCAGGGAGAAGCTATGGTAGGCAAGTAGGAAATATCGCTTAGGTCACTATTTTTATTCTTATCTCAAGCAAAAACTGGGCTATGGCATGGTTGGAACCGTGAGGAGCCTAGAAACAAGACCGAACCAAAGTGACCAGCCTGCGGGTAAAGGGTATCAAGGGCCAGCCCCACTTGGGCACTTGAATGCAACAGAGAGAGGTAATGGGGAGTTGCAAGCAGGGGGTTGGGATGCTAGCAGGGTGGTAAATGGGCTGAGTGAACCCAAGAAAATGACAAGGTAGGACCATATGGGAATAGCCAAGGACCCTAAGGGGCCTAAGAGGCAAAGAGGTGAGCCGAAAGAAGACGGGAAAAGGCAAGCAGAGGCAAAGGTTTGCGGGTATGGAAGCACTAGCAGCACCTAGCTGCAGATGGGTATGTGAGCCAGGATATGGCCGTAAGTGGGGGACCAATACCTGAACCAGGTTAAGGGCGCGAGGCAAGGAGACAAGCCCGGGGACTCCTTCTTGAATTCCATCACCACTAGCCACCTGTGGGCACATGGGTACCTTTGGCCGATGTAAGACAGGCATGGTAGTGATGTATGGCTATTACATTTTCACTTCATTAAGATGAATGGTGTAGAGAATCTAACAACGTCGAAATGCATACAGGTTATAAGTCAGAAGGGTATGGCTCTAGTATGATGTGGCCATGGGTGGGGTAACAAAGGCCTGGAACCCTGGGCAACCAAACAACCAAGCAAGGTGGATGGTCATAGGGGTCGCAAGGCCATCGAGAGCATCATAGTTGAGGCAGCCGAGACATACAAAGAGGAAGTAGATGAGGGAATCTGAAAATTGATAGATGGATGGGAAGACTAGGTGAAGAATGAGTTAGAACTAGATGATGCAATTGAAGTCTCGAGAACAATGGTGCTTGATCCAGGAACCACAAGAGGGTGAATTACATAGTTCAAGCACAACCTATACCTATATTTTCTGATGAAAATTATGTTAGGAAAAGCATTTGAGCAAATTTCTGTGGGGATGGCAGTTACCATGCAGGGCCCTCCCAACTATAAGAGAGACATGGAGAAGATCCTATTCCAACTGCATAAAGAGGATATTAGGATGGATCGTGCCGACCAATGCATCCCTTGCATTGGAGATATCTTTGGAATGCCAGAAGCAACTGCTCGTGATCCTGCCCCAGTAGCCTCATACACTGAGGAGAAGAATGAGAAGCAAGATTAGTCTACCTATGCTTAGTTTTGTTTATGCAGATAACATTTAAATTTCCAGTTGTCTATGTTAGTTGTTATAGTTATATAGTTTGTTATCATGGGACTGAAACGTACCTAGCTCTACTAGAAATACTGAAGAAGTTATGTTTTTGGATGGCGTATAATGCTAACCAATGGCCAACAGACTTGGTTTCTCCTCAGGGCGAGTTGAGGCCACTGGGTAAAACTGTGTGGTGTAAATTTTCCTTATATACATAATAGAAACTAGATGGTCATACCGAGCATTAAAAAATAAAATAAACCCAAAGGATAAATATTATAGATGCAAGGGATTATAAATCTAAGTGATTAATATTAGACCCTACTATTAATTTTATAAACCCTAATATTAATATATCAAATCTAAGATTAATATTATAAACACTAAGATTATAAACCACAATGTATTATTATAAACCCTAAAACCAATATATAGACCATAATTTATTGAATGTCGTAATGTGACATTGAATAAATTGCAATGTAATGTGTAATGTATCATTCTGACAATGATTGTCACATTCCTTGGCGCATTGAGATGAAACTTGTCACATTGCAATGTTAGATATTTTTATGTACCATCTCAATGTCACAATATTAAACGCTAATATTAAATCAAATATTATGAACACTAACATTATAAAACCCAACATTATAATCCCCAAGATTAATATTATAATCCCTAGGATTAATACTGTAAACCCTATGATAAATATTGTAAACCATAGGATTAATGTAATAAATGTTAAGATTAATATTACAAACCCTTGCATTATATTATAAACCCTAAGATTATAAAACCCAATATTAAACCCTATTATTAAATCTAATATTATAAAGGCCAATATTAAAAACCTAACAATTTCAAACCTTGATACTAAACACATTATTATAAACCCAATATTAAACCCTAATATTAAACACAATATTATAAACCCTAATATTAAAAACCATAATATTACAAATCCTAATATTAAACCCCAATTTCGTAAAATTACATTTGGACGTTGAATAAATTCCAATTTAATGTAACATTGTGACAGTCAATGGCAGATTGATCGCCCCATTGAGACAATGTTTGTCATAATGTGATGATGCATCAAATTTAATGCAACATTCGATCATATTCAATGAGACGTTGGACCACATTCAATGTGATGGTTTACTATTGACCAAATTCAACCAAATAGACCTTCATCATGGTTGATCATGACTAACAAAATTGAACCTTGTTTGGTCATGGTTAAGCATCCTTGACCATATTCAAACATGATTGACCTTATTCAACCATATTTGATCATGGTTGACCATGGTTGATCATGGCTGACCATGATTGATCATGGTTGACCATTATGCTTAAGCATATTCTGTCAATGGTTTAGTATAGTTTACATTAGTTAAATATTGTTTAATATTTGAGTATGTTAAGCCTTTGGGTTTTTAATATTAGTCCCTTTGATTTATTAATACATTAGCTTTATTATATTAATAATCCATTGACTTTAAATTATTAATAGTTTTAGTTAATAATATTAATACCAAGGGTTTATAAAATTAATCTTTTGGGGTTATTAATCCTTAGGTTTCTAATATTAATCTCATGGATTTATTGATCCCTTGGGTTTATTAATACCTTTGGTTTATAATATTAATACCCTAGGTTTATTAATTCCCTCAGTTTATAATGTTAATCCTAAGGTTTACAATTTTAAACCCTTGGGTTTATAATACTAATCTCTTGGCCTTATAGAATTAATAATCTTTTTGTTTTATAGTTTTAATACTAAAGGCTTATTAATACCTTCCTTTTATAATATTAATAATCCCTTTGGTTTATTAGGCCCTTGAGTTTATAATATTGGTCCCTTTTAACTATGTTTGACTAGTATGGTTCACTATATTTGACCATGAATATTAATTAATAATATTAATAAGTGATTATGCTTGACTAAACATGAAGAGGGTTGGTTGTCAAACATAGTCAAATATAGTCAACATAGTAAACTACATATTTTAATGTGGTAAAATAATTTTATAATGTCGGATTGTGATTTTGGATAAATCACAATGCAATGTAACATCATGACAATTTTTTTCACATTTCCAAGTTGGATAGATTTTTGTACCATTATGACATAGCATGCTTAACTATTAATATTAATCAATAAGATTAATAGGTGATTATGTTTGAATGAAATTGAAGACTATTTATTTTCAAACATAGTCAAACATAGTTGAACATAAGGAAACATATTCAACTATTGTTGGTTATGGTTGACCATGGTTGATCATGGTTGATATTATTTGACCATAGTTGGCCATAGTTGACCATATCAAACCATGGTTTATGATATTCAATCTTCGTAGAAGGTGAAATATTTTAGGTTAACTTTCGTTAACCAAAGATGACCATGTTGATTATGGTTCATCATTGATCACCATAGAGACCTTGATCATGGTATACCATGATTGGTCATGGCTAACCATGGTCAACCATAGTTGATACTAGTTGACAATGGTTGCTCATGGTTGACCATAGAGACTTTGAACATTGTTGACCATATTTAAACATGGTTGACTATAGAAACATTGATTGACCATCATGACATTTCTCGGTGATGGTTGACCATGGTTGATGATGGTTGAAATTGGTTGACCATGGTTGGCTATATCCAACCATTATTGAATATGGTCAAGCATCGTTCATCACAACTGAACATGGTCAACCATATTCAACAATGATTTATCATGGTTGACCATGGTTCATCATGGTTAGCTAAATTCAGCCCGAGAAACATTAGTCATCAAATTTCATCTTGGTATACAAAATTCAACCAAGATTGATCACGGTTGACTTAGTTGAACATTGTTGCTCAGGGTTGACCATAGAGACATTGAACATTGTTAACCATAGTCAACCATGGTGGACTATGCTTGACCATGAATGATCATGATTGACCATAAATACATGGATGTACCATTATAACCTTGATTGATGATGGTTGACCATTATAACCTTGATCAGTGATGGTTGAAAATGGTTGATAATGGTTGACATTGGTTGACCATTGTTGACTATATCTAACCATTATTGAATATGGTTAACTATGTTTCATCATAGTTGACTATGGTTGATCATATTCAACCATACTAAATTCATCTCAAAGGACTTTGATCATCGTTCACCATGGTTTCAAAAATTCAACCAAGGTTGAACATGGTTGACTATGGTTGACCCTGGTTGACCATGGTTGATCGTGGTTGACTGTGGTTGATCATGGTCAACTATGGTTAGTTGTCGTTGATCATGGTTGAGAGTTCTTGACCATGGATATATTAACCATGGTTGATCATCATTGACCATAAAGACATTTATTAACCATTATGACCATGGTTGATGATGGTTTACCATGGTTGACAATGTTGACTATGGTATTGAACATGGTTGATCATGCTTGACTTTGGTTGACTTTGATTAACCATGTTTGAAGATCGTTGACCATGGTTGATTATGGTTGACCTTAGTTTACCATATTTAACCATGATTCATCGGAATTGACCATGGTTGATTATGTTTGAATAAAGTTGAAGACTGTTGATTTTCAAAACATAGTCAAACATAATGAACTACATTATAAAATCTGGATGACCACATTTTGTAACATCACATTGCTACGTTGGATGAATTGAATTGTAATGTAATATTGTGATAATGGTTGTGACATTGCAAGAATGGTTGTAACATTGTGATGTTGGTCATATTTGTGTATGATTGTGATGTGATAATATTATTATTATTATTCAACATTATTAATATTAACATTGTTATTATTAAATATTTTTAAATCTTGTTTGTGACTAACCAAGGATGATCACATTTGACTAAGGTCAACAATGATTGACTTTGTTCAAGCATGCTTGAAATAATTCAATATAGTTGAGTTAAATTGATGGAATATGACTTTGAGTGAACAAGGTTAGCTATTGTCAAATATGATAACTATAAGTTGAGAAATGTGTTTTAAAACATATTAATATTAATATTATTAAACTTTGACTATGGATGAGAATTGACTTAATCATGGTTGAACATGGATTGAATAATAATTGTTTCAATATTCTTAAATGTGTTTGAGTATAATTGTCCATGTTTAAACATTGACGACTATGTATTGAATATGAATGACTATGATTAATTATTTTATTACTACAGTTGACCATCGTTTCACATATTTGGCCATGATTGACCATACTTTTCTATCATAGATTATGGTTTCCCTTTTTTACAATAGTTGAACACATAAAATCATGGAAATTTGTTGACCATGTTCAGTCACTCCAACCTTGGTTGACCCTATTTGGCCATTAGGAATGGGTAGAGCAAGGATTTTTCTATGTTAAGATGGATGACCATGGTTCACCAAGGTTGACCACGGGGTACTATGGTTGACCAAGGTGAACAATGGTTGAATATGGCTAACTAAGGTTGTATATCGTTGAGCATGAGTGACAATGAGTACATATGACTAATCATGTTGGAAATGTTTGACCATGTACAACCGTGGTTGAGTTTGTTTTAACGTGTTTTATTAGAATAATTATAATGAAAATCTCTTTCTTTTTTTTCTTATTAATATTAATCTCAATACTATTTATATTAACAAAGTTTATGTTAATATCAATCATACTATCATTAATATTATTAATTATATTGTTAGAGTGGATAAAACTTTAAGAATTTAATTTGTGTTAATAAATATGTTATGATAACTGTAAATTAAATATTATTAGTATAATTTACAAATATTAATATTAATACTTTTATATTAACAATGTTAATATTAGTAGTAACATTAATATTATTAACAAAATGTTGTTAGTATTAATGTTATAATTTAGATGTTATTAATAATTTTAAGATTATTATATTAATAAAATTAAATAGCAATAATTTTTAAAAGAATTAATGACATTATTTTTCTAAACATTATTAATAATGTATTAATGATGTTAATAATAATATTATTATTAAATATGTTAATAATAATATTATTTTTAATATTTATTTCATTGTCGTTGTTAAAAAATCTAAAAGAAATAATTTAAAATAAACTATTTATAAATTTATAAACATATTGTAGATTTATTTATAATAATATTTATTAAGAGTAAAGTTAAAAATTATAAAAACCTCAATCGCTGAAAAACTTAAATATATAAAAACCAAATATTAAAAATATTATATAAAACTCAAATTTATAAAACCATAAAATATAAACCTAAAATTATGGAAACATAAAATCATAAAACCCTAAAACCTAGGGTAATAAAATTTGGTGATCAAATTTGTCAACGTAATATATATATATGAAATATTATGCCATGGGGATCACATTTACTTGTCTAATCTTTACCTTCTCCAATAGAAAACTTGCCAAGTTGCTCTCTGTCCGAACCTTGAAAGAAAAATATGGCATGGGTTGATGTTCAGTAAAAATTGCTTACTAAAGTTACAAAGATGTTCTCTGACTGAACCTTGAAAGCACACATATGGCATGGACTGATGTTCAATAAAAATTTCTTACTAAAGTTACAAATTTTAAAATTAAAATATAATTAAGTGGTCAGTTCCAACCTTGAATGCAGATTTAATGGTCTGCTATAATCTTTTGAAATGGGATATTTAATTCATTGGAAGGAAATTTAAATTTATTGAAAAGGAATTTCAATCTTTATATTTAAATTTAAAATTATTTAATATTTCGTAATTGAAATCAACCAATTAGTAAAACATTATTATTATAAAATAGATTAAGTTAATATTTAAAATATTATTATTATTTAATTTTTTCTCATTAAAATCAATTAATCAGTGTAATGTTCTTAAATTATATATTACCAAACCTAATTTTACACTACACATAATTAATAACTATATTGAATGTTGAGAAGTAAGATCCACAACCTAATTGTCAACACACTCATTTTACACTTTATATATCTAGATTTTTTACTCAACACACTCATTTTACACTTTATATATTTAGATGTTTTACTCAAAACACTCACTCATTTATAGTGTGTTGAAAAGTGATATTTAATTTACTAAAAGAGCATTTGAATTTTAACTTGTATCTTACATTTGCTTAGGTTTGTTTTATTGAAACATGGTTCTAATTTTATTTTATTGGAATATTGTTTTAATTTTATAATGTGTATTTGCATTTGTTTACTATATTGAAACATATGCATATTGACATATAAACTTTTATATACATTTGTATAATATATATGTTTGGTTATTATGTTTAATTTAATTTATTTTAATTTTTATTGTACATTTAGATATGTTTATTTTGAAGGATATTTTTATATATTTATTTTATTTAAATTTATTCAATATATATGAAAATTTGTAATATAAATTTATAAAATTTTGTAAAAGAAAAAATGATGAGACCAACGATTAAAAAGTCTAATTAGAATATAAAATCTCAACTAAATTATACTAGTTACATTTAAAAAAATCTAATTAAAATATAATATCTCAACTAAATTATATTAGAGGCTTTCTCATGTTTGGAACAATAATACATAACTACCTTATCAAAGTGATTTCTGATACAACTATCAACTCACTAATTTTACATTACAAATATTTTTTTTCACACAAATCTACAAAATTTTGTAAAAACAGAAATAATAAGACACAAAATTAAAAAATCTAATTAAAATATAAAATCTCAACTAAATCATATTAACTACTTTCTCATGTTTCGAACAACAAAAAGCTATCTTATTCAAGAAGATCTCTAGCACTACTATCAACCCACTAATTTTATGCAACACATATTTATTTTTCACTGCATATAAGTTGTCAATGCACTCATTCTACACTAGTATATTTATGTTATTGAATCTTTACTTAACTAACTCATCTATAGTGTTTTCAGAAGTGATATTTAATTATTGAAATTATATTTAAATATATATAATTAAATTTAAAATTATTGAAAAATTTGATATGGAAAACAAGTTTAGACAAACTTAAAACCTTGATAACCTGTCTAACCAACATGTGTAATTATTTCTATATAAATGTGACATATCAATTCAAAATTTCAATATTTTTAATTACAAATTTTCTAATATAAAAAATGAAATGAAATTTAATTTAATTTATCCATGTAATAAACATAATTTAAGTTACCTTGAGTTCCTTTTGTTGTGACAATATGGATAGCCAACCCAACATGTGTAATTATTTTTATATAAATGTGACATATCAAATCAAAAATTTAATATTTTTAATTATAAATTTTTTAATTACGTCGTAAGGTGATTTTCTTTGAAATGAACTCCCCAAACTGCTTTCGTGTCAAAATATGTGCCATTCGATTTTGTTGTTAGACGATTGGGTAATCATTACCCGTTGATTTGAATTGAACAATGCCAACCGTGATGGTTGTTACTGGGTCGTTGGATCCTGCAATAACTGTCAACTATCTTCCTTATGAACCATCAACCGACTTAACTTATTATATCAATAATATTTTGCTCCATGAACAAGGTTTTTCTTTCAGATTTTCAGGTACGCTTCTTTCGTTAATTCTGCCAGTTTGTAACTTGATCTTGCATTGTAAGTTTTGATTTATGCTGATATCAATAATATTTTTCTCCATGAACAAGGTTTTTCTTCAGATTTTCAAGTTAGGCAACTGGTATTTTGAAGGCAGAGGCACATCTATTGAAGATCATTAATCCCCTGCAACAGATCTGTAGTTTTTCGGGCTCAAATTTGTAAGGTATGTATCGTATTATTGTACTCTTACCCACCTTGCATATGCATTACTTGTTAATGCTTGAGAGAGGATTTTGATGGAGATTTTCACGCTGGTAATGAGATTTTTTGTTTTCTTGAGCGTTTTCTGTTAGCTTGAAAGTGCCTCTCTGAGATGGCCGAGGTTTTGTTATGGGTTTGGTAGATGTCACCAGACTTTTTGTGTTCTGGGTGTCGCAGTAGTCCAGTTTTTGCTGGGGGTATGAAAGTTGTTTTTACCATAAATCAACTGGGGTTTATATTCTTGTAGTTGCTTTTATTAATAGTAAATACTACAATGGTTATAGAATGTAATCTTCTTGAGTATTTTTTTGAGAGGGATTGGGCATCGCATGGTAACTATGTTATTACATGATAGCAATTCTTTGGAGAAGGAAAAATCCCAAGCGGTGGGTTTCGTGTGCTGCATCTTGTGAGACCATTTCTTTCAATCTTACCAAAAGTCCAGACAACTGAAAGAAAAGTACCCTTTAGGGAGAAGGTTCTTTACACTGTAATCTCCCTTTTCATCTTTCTTGTATGCAGTCAGTTGCCTCTATATGGAATACATTCAGCAACCGGTGCAGATCCATTCTATTGGATGCATGTAATTCTGGCTTCTAATCGGGGAACTGTTATGGAACTTGGTATCACCCCAATTGTTACCTCGGGCCTAGTAATGCAACTTTTGGCAGGATCCAAGATAATCGAGGTGGATAATAGTGTTCGTGAAGATCGGGCACTGCTGTAAGTATTGTTGCTATTTTTTAATTTCATGACATTGATTTTGAGTTTTATGATGATCCACTAGTTTTGTGATTTCTTCTTAAGTCTCCAGATAGAGCAGTTGTGAGTCATCTGTGAGTTCATTTGGAAACCCCAACCCATTCTTTCAGAATTGCAACTGGGTCATTGAATATTTTGAGCCTTTTTTTATCACATCACATTGTAGTCAATGTTGTACCGTGTTGCCAACTCATAAACTGTTGTTATCAAATACAAAATATTTCTTTCCTTTCGCTCTTATTTTGTTCTACTCTTTCTAAAGAACTTGTAGGTGGCGGTATTTGTAAAAGTTCAGTAACCGTCTGGTTTGGCTTCTGTGTAAATCTTCATAATTTGATTTTTCTCTTGTGCAATTGCAGTGAGAGCATAATATGGAAGGCATTTAGTCCTACAACAATTAATAGTGGATGAGGTGCAGAGTTTGAGGGAGTTGTCATTGCATTGTTCCATTTGTTGATAACCAGAACTGACAAGGTCAGGGCTCTGCGAGAAGCTTTTTATAGGCAGAATCTACCAAATGTCACCAACCTGCTTGCCACAGTTTTGGTTTTTCTCGTTGTAATATACTTCCAAGGTTTTCGTGTTGTTTTGCCTATGAGGTCAAAGAATGCACGTGGGCAGCAGGGGTCATATCCTATCAAGTTATTCTATACCTCAAACATGCCAATTATTCTGCAGTCAGCTCTTGTTTCAAATTTGTATTTTATTTCCCAGGTATATTTTCTTTTAGTCTTTTATTTATGAAATCTGCAGATGCATTTATTTGCAATCTGGATCCAGATAGTTTCATTTGTATTTGGCATGTGTATTTCTATTGTTTTGCAGCTGCTTTATAGAAAGTACAGTGGAAACTTCCTTTCCAATCTGCTTAAACACATCTGTTGAATGGCGAACTCAAAGACCACAGACATGGCATATTAGAAGATAACTAGATCTAATAATTCAGTAACATGAATATAGTGGTAAGCACACACTAGATGCATTCCGTATTTAAGTCAATTTTCTATTCATTATTTTTTATAAGTTTTTCATTGTCATATATTTATCGAATTATATTGATCGATGCATTTGATTATGCAACTTTGTTTTTAAAATTTAAAAAACTAAGAGTGAGAAAAATTTATTCAAAAATAAATATGTTGTTTTTCTTTAATAATTACTCTATTAAACTTCAATAGCTTGGTGTAACCGGTGTATCACACTAATTTATATACTTCGTTTGTTGTGAATTTTTTATATACGGTCTAGATTTTTAATTTAATTATAAAAAGTAATAGAGTTTTAAGATTTTAATTTAATTATTTATGATTGTGATGGTAAGTTAAGAATCTTGTTCTATATTTTTTAAATATATGTATGTTTACTTTATCTATTTATTCTTTTTTATAATTAATAATAAGATAATAAATTGAAATAAAGGTTACAATTTAGTTAGTTTTTTTTAGAAAGTTGAAATGTATAATGAAAAGTGTTGTTTAGAAATTATGTTATAGAAAAAATTTGCCCAATATTCTGATTAAACATGCACTGGTCACTTCGTTTACAATGTCCATTCACATGTTGTTATTCTTCCCCACTCTATGCATTACTCTCTAGTCTATGCCTTACGGCATTTCCTTTGCAACATCCAATACTACTAGTATAAAAAATAAATAAAATTTAATTTAATTTATCCATATAATAAACATAATTTAAGTTACCTTGAGTTCCTTTTGTTGTGAGAATATGGACAGCCAGCCGTTTCAAGGAAACCCAAAACCTTTTTTCGTGCAATCTTCCATCTATCCATTCACTAATTAGTTCACTATAGCTAACATCCACTAATTAATGCGCTATAGCTAACATCCACTAATTAATCCGCTATAGCTAACATCCAAGTGCGCATACGTTTCAGAATGGAATGCATACGAATCAATGCAATTAATGTATTCAACTTTGACAAATGATTCATAAATCATTATGTTTTAACACATGTTTTATAAGTTTTTGTTTTTTAAATTTATTTTTTATTAATTAATTATGATATATGGTTATTAATAGTAAAATTTTGAATCGTATTTTGTAAAAGAATAATTTAAATATGATTTAAACATGAAACAAATTCTTGAACCAGCAAATATTCCTCATGGGCACGTCCTTATTCTAAAATATTTTCTAAACCCTAGACACACTGCAACACCCTAACAAAATGATGTTGGACGTTACTCTTACCTCAACATTGCTTTTAGGGTTAAAACGCTGATTTTCTACAAAATTTATGATATCCTCATAACAGGCATTTTAATTGCTAATACAATGCATAAGCTCGGATGTTACTGTCATGTCTATCGCACAATCGTTTTATTACATTGTGGAACATATTTAATTGTTTATCCCCGTAATCCAAGGGATATATTATAACTAGTATATGAATCTCAATATAAGTCAAGTGAACTTGATATAATCTTCCTCGAGAATTAATTTCATTTATTCGTCACTGCTCAAGATTTGATGTATTAATATGTTCCTTTAAATACTAAGTATTGTGGATCTCTAGTTAGCTGTTCCTTGTTTCATCACTATCCATGCTAATGATACACCTAAAGGCATATTTTAATGGTGATAACTTGCTTTGGAATTGTTCATTTGCTCAAATACGTGTTTAAACTATCATAACACGTATTTTAATTGCTAATACAATGCATAAGCTCGGATGTGACTGTCATGTCTATCGTACAATCGTTTTATTACATTGTGGAACATATTTAATTGTTGATCCCCGTAATCCAAGGGATACATCATAACTAGTATATGAATCTCAATATAAGTCAAGTGAACTTGATATAATCTTCCTGGAGAACCATTGCAATTAATTTCATTTATTCGTCACTGCTCAAGATTTGATGTATTAATATGTTCCTTTAAATACTAAGTATTGTGGATCTCTAATTAGTTGTTCCTTGTTTCATCACTATCCATGCTAATGATTACACCTAAAGACATATTTTCATGGTGATAACTTGCTTTGGAATTGTTCATTTGCTCAAATACATGTGTTTAAACTCTCAATCTACAGTGGTTGAAGATAATGCACTCAATGTCATTATCTTAATAGGCATTTGTTTGAGCGAAGATAATGCACTCAATGTCATTATCTTAATAGGCATTTGTTTGAGCGTCCCATACATTAAGTTCATCTTAATAACACTCAGTGTCGTTGTCATAAAACGATTTAGGTCTACTTTGGTATTCCTTAATGGATAGCATTGCATGGGCATTTCCTTTCCCCAATTGATTGATGCAAATCTAGTATACGTCGAATGATGGGTTACATATGTTCATGATTTAAAACGTAACTTTGCATTAGCTCTATTTCCGGTGACGTTGTGATGTTGGGAAAAGTTCCATATGCACTTTAAACTTGAGATAATCTATTGAATTGTGCTCTCACATTCTAGGTAAACCTTCTTCTCGAACAACGCATGCTAACAAGTATTGAAGATCATTACTAGAATGACTAATATATCCTTTTGTTGATGATTAACGATTGTGAATTCTTGTTATTAGTTGCATTATCGACTTGGACACTAATCAAGATCGGATATCATTGTCGTATTGAACTTGCCTACACCACAAAATTGGAATGATTGTGCACGCTTAAGATCGATGTCATTGATTAAATAATTCTTGCTCATTACTCTTTGACATATTGTAAAACGAAGAAAGTCAACATAATGATAAGCAAATAATATTTGTTGTGTTGCATTTCAGGTGTTATTGATTGGAGTTCTTGTATGTTTTCATATGTATGCTTGTTGACCTAGTTGTGATGCAAGTAAAATGAGTCTCAATTGGTTGGTAAGGTCAATATTGTACCATATGCATCTTCTCTATACATATTTTCCTCAAGGGTGGATTATCTAATTTTTTTATGTGAATTACTTCTTTAGTGTTTTTTGGTATACTCTTTCAACAACTATTATTTAGTTTGGCCATCTAGAAATTGCCTTTTTAAGTTTACATCTTTTTCTCAGACTTCTTTATGTTTAGGTCTTTTTATGAGACTTTAAAGTGAGAGGCAAGGCCAATGAGGTGACAGTGGGAGACTTGCCTAACATTGCCCCTTAGCTCTCCCCTATAAGATCAGAATTTTCCTTCACTTAGAGTTTTAAAAGAAATAGAAACATTTTAGCATCTTTGCTTAAGAAAAAATCCTCTCCTAAGTCAAATTTTCTTTGATATCCCTAAAAAGTTTATTTGACCACTCCATTGAAGAAAAAACCCTTCTTCCTTGAAGATTTCAAAGACATGTTACTTGTAAAATGAAGCGAGCAGCACTATATTAACTTTCATAGTTCAACTTTACGACTCCAATCCACTCTATTCCACTAAGTTGAAGAATTGAATCATAGAAACATTTGAAACATGGAATTATTACTTTGCTCAAATTAATTGTGCAACTATTCAAGGAGCACCACATAAAGGCTACCATGAAAATTCAGTTGATATTTTTGGTTATTTTCATGGATCACCTTAACCTACCTTATTACAATCTACCACAACACATATTATATCTTCCATTAAGGTCATTAATGAATTTTATATTGTCCATGAAGATGTTTGGATATAGACCTTAATGTACACATTGGAAGATAAAGCATATAATTGGTTTTGTGATGATCTTAGTAAAGGATCCATAACCCAATTGTCAACGCACTCATTTTACACTTTATATATTTAGATTTTTTACTCGACACACTCACACACTCATTTATAGTGTGTTGAAAAGTGATATTTAATTTATTAATTATATTGAATAACTAGAAGTAAGATCCACAACACACTTGTCAACGCACTCATTTTACTCATTATATATTTAAATTTTTTACTCAATCCACTTATTTTAAGCTTTATATATTTAGTTTTTTTACTCAACACGCTCATTTATTAGTGTGTTGAAAAGTGATATTTAATTTATTAAAATAGCATTTGAATTTTAACTTGTGTCTTATATTTTCATAGGTTTGTTTTATTGAAACATGGTTTCAATTTTGTTTTATTGGAATATTGTTTTAATTTTGTATTGCACATTTGCATTTGTTTATTATATTGAAACATATGCATATTGACATATCAATTTTTATATACATTTGCGTAATATATATGTTTGTATATTAGGTTTAATTTAATTTATTTTAATTTTTAATTGTATATTCTTATTTTGAAGGTCATTAGTATATATTTATTTTATTTAAATTTACTCAATATATATGAAAATTTGTAATACAAATCTAAAAGATTTTGTAAAACAAAAGTGATGAGATCTAAGATTAAAAAGTCTAATTACAATATAAAATCTCTAATAAATTATATTAGTGACATTTAAACAGTCTAATTACAATATAAGATCTCAAAATAAATTATATTAGTGACTTTTAAAAAGTCTAATTAAAATATAATATTTAGCCACTTTCTCATGTTTGAAACAACAATACACTGGAACCATAGCATTGAGAAAAGGATCAATGGGGGATGGAAAGCTTATTTTGGTCTTGAAAATAATTGTAAAACTGCAAACCTCGTAATGTGGGATAAAAAGAAGTTCCTCTTTGAAACTTTCGTCATTCCTGTTATCTTATATGGCTGTGAAGTTTGGGGCTGCAGCATCTCCAGAGAATCATGGAGAAAGATTGAGCAAATCCAGAAGCGCTTTATAATTTATAACCTGAAAATTAAAAGTAATACACCCTATCCTATTCTCCTTATAGAAGCAGGTCTTTCTCCTATTGAGAGCCTGGCTATGCTTAGGTTTCTGGTGTACAAGCACAAGCTCAATAACATAGACAATCATAGACTTCCTAAGCTAGCTTTAAATTCCAGCCAAAACCACCTAAGACTTAACCGAGGATGGCATAAGGACACAAGAGCCTGGTTAAACTATTGGGAGATCAATGAGAATGATGCTCTGCAAAACATAAATAACATTAAAGATATTGTTACTTCTAAGTTCAAAGAAAAATTGTGGTGTGAGAAATATTTAGCGTCTAAAAGAAAATTAAGTTATTATAAGAGGGTCATCAACCCCACCCTTGAAGATCAAAAGTATCTCTCTATTTTAACTAGCTCAAAGAAGAAAATTAATATAGCAAAGATTAGAACGAATTCTCATGAGCTCCATAGTGAAACTGGCCGTTGGGTAGTCCCTAAAACGCCATGGATAGAAAGGATCTGCCATATTTGTGAGAATAGGAGCATCGAGGATGAAAACCACTTCCTCTTAGAGTGCCCTGCATACAACCACATTAGATCTCAATTTCACAACCTTTGTCACAATACTGACCTTCCTAGCCTTTTACAATGCCAAAACTATAGTGAACTCGGGAGGCTTCTCTCCAAGCTTTTTGAGCATAGGAATAAAATCTTAAATCAAAATAAATAATTTGTCTTTTTAGGTCCGATAGATCATTATTTGGTCTCAGTGGACGTTAACCATCATCATCATCATCACAAAACTATTTTATCAGAGCTATCTCTAGCACAACTATCAACTCACTAATTTTATTTATTTTTCACACAAATCTACATAATTTTGTAAAAACAAAAATGATAAAGCCTAAAATTAAAAATCCAATTAGAATATTAAATCTCAACTAAATCATATTACCTACTTCCTCATGATGAAAACAACAATATAAAACTATCTCATCCAAGCACTGCGATCTCTAGCACTACTATCAACTCACTATTTTTTTCCTACATATTTTTATTTTTCACTCCATATAAAGTTGTCAAAATATATTTTCCACTCTATATATAAAGTTGTCAATATACTCATTCTATATTAGTATATTCAAGTTACTGAATTTTTACTTAATCGACTCATTTATAATCTTCTGAAAAGTGATATTTCATTTATTGAAATTATATTTAAATATGTATAATTAAATTTAAAATTATTGAATAATTTGATATAGAAATCAAGGCTAGACAAAGCGAGAACCTCCATAACATGTCTATTCAACATGAGTAATTCTTTTTATATAAATATGAC
Organism: Pinus tabuliformis; assembly: GCA_031772625.1. Classification (NCBI taxonomy): domain Eukaryota; kingdom Viridiplantae; phylum Streptophyta; class Pinopsida; order Pinales; family Pinaceae; genus Pinus; species Pinus tabuliformis. Next base: position 5,204,795 of record CM062807.1, on the reverse strand, counting down.
ATATCAAATGAAAATTGAAATATTTTTAATTATAAATTTGTAATATAAAAAATGAAATGAAATTTAACTTAATTTATCTGTGTAATAAACATAATTTAAGTTACCTTGAGTTCCTTTTGTTGTGAGAATATAAATAGCCAACCGTTTCAAGGAAGCCCAAAACCTTACCATTTTTCGTGCAATTTTCCATTTATCCATTCACTAATTAATTCACTATAGCTCACATCCACTAATTACTCCGCTATAGCTAACATCCAAGTGCCCATACGTTTCAGAATGGAATGTATACGGGCCAATGCACTTAATGTATTAAACTTTGGCAAATGATTCAATGTGAATGAATCACGAGGCTCGCTCTCTATGTGGTTTTGTCTTTGTCTGTGGCTCGGTTTCTTATCCCATAACGTCCTTTAACATGACTCCAATAGCGCCTGTTACTATTTGGGCGCCTCTATAATAAATAAACTTAACAAAGAAAATAATGACAAGAATGAGAATAACGGACAACACACAAAAATTATATATATGGTAAAATCGTGACATGGAGGGTTCCATGGAGAAATCATTATCGAGATTGAACAATCAACTCATCTCTAGGGGGCATTACTTATATAACTATCTTGGCATTGTTACATTTGTTCCAGTCTTTCATAACCAACATCGCTAAACTAATCACAAAATATTTACCGAGCCAAATTTTAGCTTTTACGTTTTTATTTTAATTGAATTTGTATCCTATTTTCACAATTAAAAAACATCATAGTTAGAAATTCAATCAAAGATACTAGTTTGGATAATTTTTTTAAACATTGTGTAATATCCTATTCGGTTATCGTTTTTTTTACATGACAATCGTATCATAACTTTTGTTTACATGACAATCGTATCATGATTTAATGACAGTTGTAGTGTAGTCTAGTTAGGGCTAGATTTTTGATAACCGTTCTTTCGTTTTTTTCCCTGTAGTAGGATTCCTTCCAATTTTTGGTGGGCGTTGTTCCATTTAAATAAATGGTTGCACTGTAAAATGGGGAAATCGTTGCACATTAAAATGGGGAGATGGATAGTCGATTCACTGCCCATTATGACACTTGAGCATGCTTTGCACCTAACGCATAATAAATTTAATGAGACTGATTTGGATGTGTCTCTCATCCATTGTTTTAATAAGTGAGGCTCGACCCTGGTGTGGTTGAAAGCTTCCACAAGAATGCAATTCACAATAATAAAACTGGTTTTTCCAGTTTTCTTGTAGTCCGCCGATGACAAGGCTGGCAAAAAAAAGTTTCCTTTCTCGTTCAATAATTCTTTTCCTCCCTTTGTCCATGGTACGTTGAACCAAATTTCTTTGCTAAGTGAGGTACTCGAATTAATAAAAAAAAGTTTAATTTCTCGTTAAATACTTCTTTTCCTCGCTTTGTCCATGGTACGTTGAATCAAATTTCCTTGCCAAAGTGAGGTACGTGAATTAATTCGTTCAATAATTCTTTTCCTCCCTTTGTCCATGGTACGTTGAACCAAATTTCTTTGCTAAGTGAGGTACTTGAATTAATAAAAAAAAGTTTAATTTCTCGTTAAATAATTTTTTTCCTCGCTTTGTCCATGGTACGTTGAATCAAATTTCCTTGCCAAAGTGAGGTACGTGAATTAATTTGTTTAATTCTGGGAAATATCGGCATGAGTTCTTAAGAAAATAAGAGAGTAGTGGGTTATGAGTTTACAAAGATGAGTGCGTTTTGTGCATATAAGAATTTAGATTATTTTTTTGGAAAAATAAATAAATATAGGTTTATTTTTCTAGTCATTTGAAATAGCTTTTGGAAAAGAATATATGGAAACGCATGTAAGAGAAAAAAATGCATGTTATATTTTGAAAAGAAAATATATTACTATATGTAGATAAAGATTGTTATTATATATTTTTCTTTGTAAATAAAGTATATTATTACATGTTAAGAAATAGTTTTATTATATATTTTTCTTGGTTAAGAATATATATTATTATATGTAGATAAAGATTGTTATAATATATTTTTTCTTGGTAGAAAAAATATATTACTACATATAGATAAAGATTATTCTTACTATGTATAGAAAAATATTGTTATTAGATATATTTGCACCATTAAAAGATAAATAATCTTTTTTGTCTTTATATGACATTGCATATCTTTTATGTAAGAAAAGATAGGATGCATGTACTGATTTATGAAATAGTAACAAATCCAAGTAATTTTCCTTGAAGTGAATATAGATTAAAGAGGGTAATTTGTGAAATATTCGCATGGGTAAGAGAGTTCATTTGAAGAAGAATACATAGTTATGAGAAAATATAATAACCTATGCATAGATAAAATGAATAGAGATAACAGAACTCATAGGAATCCTCTTTGGAAAGAATATGTTTTTCTTGTGCATGAAGGATAAGTTAATGGTGTCATAAGAATCTTCTTTGGAGAGAATATGTTTTTCTTGGGCATGAAGGGTAAGTTAATATTTGCAAAAGTTACATGTTTTGGAGACTAAAAAGATAAATGATTTGTATGTTGCATATTGGATATTTTGGTTTAATTGGAATTTTTAATGCATAAAACGTTACCATTATTATTATCTCAGTTCTTATGCCCAAAAGAAAGGTTGATTATGATACTTTCTTGAAAATGGATGCATGAGAACTTTGTTATGATGCTCTCTTGGAACCACATGCATAGTAAATTTGTACATAAATGATAGAGAAACCATGTTGGGTTCTTGAAAATAAGTATGTAAAAGGAACACATGCAGAAGCATAGAAACAATAGTTGATTACATGTATGAAGATATAACTATTGTGTTGGATGTTTTAAAGAAAAACATGGATTTGTAGAACTATTGTGTTAGGTCTTTTAAGGAGAAATATGGATTTGTGTACAGAAAAGAGTATGTATTATGGAAAGTATAACTAGTTGCTTTGAATAAATGTACTAGCTTTCCTTTGTAAAATACATATATCTTCATGCCAGAAATAATGACTAACAAATTAGTTTTTTTTTAGAACAATACATTCCTTTTTGCATAGAATAGATTTTGTAAGTAGCTCTATCTCGGAAAAGATGTTTTTCAAAAAGGGCCTTATATTTGCATGCATAATAATAATGTCTATCATGTTAGCATCCCCTTAGAAGGGAACATCTATTGTATTGCAAAGATTATTTAGTTACATGCACAAAGAAGAAGCTAAGGGGTTAACTCTCTTTGAATAAGTTTCATCTAATTACATCCACGAAAAACGAAGATAAGTTGCTAGTATCCTTTAAGTGAAATGGATAGTTACAGTGGTTTCCCTTGGATATGAATGTGTGCTCGTGCAAGAATCAACATATTATATTGATAATTATTTGTTTATACATGCACAATGTTGTTAGGAGAAGCATGTTGGGATATTATATTTACATCTCATGTATGCACATGAATCGATGTTAAAAGATCGCTTTTAGAGATTGATTATTAACTGGTTAATTCTTTATCTAATCATGTTACCAAATATTGTTGATAGCAATAATGACGTGAAGGATGATGATTTGTGGAAAAGAAAAATTATATTTAACATTGTGGAAGATAAAAACTAATGGTCCATGTTGAGGATTACGAGCTACATGATGGTATACTAATGGAACAATCATACCACAAGGATGTAGAGAGCGGTGACATGTGGGTAAATGGTTTCATGACAATTGTAATAGCTTTTAGCTTGGTATGTGGTATTTTTATGATATTTCATTGTAATATTTTATAACAATGAATAAGGGATGGACTCCCTTACAAGCCATTGAGTGAGGGGTGAACACCCTCATGAATGTTTGATAATAAAATTAAACGTTTTCTGGTTTTCACCCTACGTGGTTTCTAGGGTATATCTGTGTTCAATGATGTGATTGCCTATTATGTTAGCTTGATGATTTGATTCATTGCTTAATGTGATGTTGATAATGTCAAGTATGTGATTAATTAATGTGGTTAAAGTAGGTGTTCAATGATGTGATTTCTTATTATGTCAGTTTGATCATGTCATTCCTTGCATAATATGATGTTGATAATGTCAAGTACGTGATTAATTAGTGATGTTAAATGAATCATGAAATGGATGCAAGGTTATATCATTTAGTGTATGTTAATATACTACAAGATTGGTTGTTAATGGATATGAAACTTACTATTCCTCTACTAAAGTTACTTGATGTACTAATGAAAATTCTATTTAATGGTTAATGAGGAATGTGAAATAATGATTTGGATACTTTATAGCAATGGATAAGGGATGGACTCCCTTATAATCCATTCAGTGAGGAGTAAACACCCTCACAAGCGTTTAGTAATAAAATTAAAAGTTTGTTGGTTTTCGCCCTATGGGGTTTCCACAGTATATCAGTGTTCAGTGATGTGATTTCTTATTATGTCAGTTTGATGATGTGATTCCTTGAATAAAGTGATGTTGATAATGTCAAGTATGTGATTAATTAACGTGTTTAAAGGAGGTGTTCAATGATGTGATTGCTTATTATGTCAGTTTGATGATATGATTTCTTTCATAATGTGATGTTTTCCCCTTGGAGAAATCATAATTTTCATTATTTAAGGAAAATTACATGTTGTAGATGTTATTCGCATATGGAGTATATAAGGCTATGTGACTGTCAAGTAGAGGAATAAAAAATATAAGCTCTTCGCGCAGGGAGGCTCTGCCTTCAGTAGTGTTCATATAAGGTTATAAAAAAAATACTCTACTCAGAGAGTATGTCTGTCTATAAATACAACTTGCAATATATAAACATGAAAATATTAACATATAGAAAAAAAATAGGCTCTTTCTGAGCTTATACTGCATGGTCCATGAAAGGGCGATGGTAATATTGGTAGTGTGCTCCATTCCTGTGCTCCTATATTAGTCATGTGTCACGTGGCCTAACTGCTGCCTCCTTGGATAGTAGATGGGCAAGTGAGTTGCGTTCCATATATATATGATGACAAGCAAAGTTGTTAAATAAAGAGATAAAGTCTATGGACCTGATCAAGGATAAGCCTCAAAGTGTAAGCGTAATAGTTTGATGTTTTATTAATCCAATTGCATACAATTTTTGAGCCCCGAAAATTTGTAGATTCCTACAATGTTTTTCTAATGCAAACTGAATGAATTATTTGGCAGTAATGAGCTCTGCAAAATTGTTTGTGCCCCCTCCAAGCCCCATTTGGATTTGGAAGTGATGGGAATCTGAAAGATATAGGATGGCACCACCCCTACACCATGCTTCTTGTGCAAGTCCATCAAAATATGCCCATGGATGGGTGTGGTCAATGTTTTCCGGGACAATATGTCTGGGGCAGGGGATTTTCATCATCTTCGGGAATGTTACTAAAATCTGCCAAAAATCGAGCAGAGATGGAGGGTGAGTGAGGAACGATATCCTGAAAAATTAGATGGTTATGAGAAATCTAGATTTCCCAGCAGATAAAGAGGGGAAGGTTTCTGGCCTTTGTCGGGGTTGTGAATGTCCACCATGTGGTCCAATCTTCTCTAGTAGACATGCATAATGTGATGTTGATAATGGCAATTATGTGATTAATTAATGTGGTTAAAGGAATGATGAAATCGATGCAAGATTACATCATATTGTTTATGTTAATATACTACAAGAGTGGTTGTTCATGGCTATGAAACTTACTATTCCTCTACTAAAGTTACTTTATGTACTAATGAACATAATATTTAATTGTTAATGAGGACTATGGAATAGTAATTTGAATAACTTATAAAAATGGATAAGGGATGGCATTCCTTATAAGACATTGAGTGAGGGGTGAACACCCTCACGAGCCTTTAATAATAAAATTAAACATTTTCTTGTTTTCACCCTATGGATTTCCAAGGTATATCATGATTGGTTATTATGTCAGTTTGATGATGTGATTCCTTGCATAATGTGATGTTGATAATGTCAAGTATGTGTTTAATTAATGTGGTTAAAGGAGGCATTCAATGATGTGATTTCTTATTATGCCAGTCTGATGATGTGATTCCTTGCATAATGTGATGTTGATAATCTTAATAATGTGATTAATTAATATGGTAAAAGGAATCATGAAATGGATGCAAGGTTACATCATATAGTTTATGTTAATATGATACAAGAGTGGTTTTTAATGGATATGAAACTTACTATTCCTTTACTAAAGTTACTTTATGTACTAATGAACATTCTATTTAATCATTAGTAGGAAATGTGGAATATTGATTTGGATTAATTTATAACAATAGATAAGGGATAGACTCCCTTATAAGCCATTGAGTGGGGTGAAAACCGTCATGAGCGTTTAATAATAAAATTAAACGTTTGATTGTTTTCACCCTACAGGGTTTCCAGGGTATATCGTTGTTCAATGATGTTATTGCTTATTATATCAATTTGATGATGTGATTCCTTGCATAATTTGATGTTGATAATATCAAGTATGTGATTAATTAATGTGGTTAAAGGAGGTGTTCAATGATGTGATTGCTTATTATGTCAGTTTAGTGATGTGATTCCTTGCATAATGTGATGTTGTTAATAATGTGAAGAATGTGATTAATTAATGTGGTTAAAGGAATCATGAAATGGCTGCACAGTGGCAGCATACAGTTTATGTTAATATACTACAAGAGTGGTTGTTAATGGCTATGAAACTTACTATTGCTCTACTAAAGTTACTTTATGTACTAATGAACAGTCTATTTAATGGTTAATGAGGAATGTGGAATAGTGATTTGGATAATTACTGTTAGGTAATTTGTATAAAAAATTATTAATTCCTCGCATTTTCATGTGAGGTTATGAAAGGATGTTACACATTGCATTTAATATTATTTATGAATTGAAAAACAAAATTCCTTTGTGCAATCATGAGAAGCATGATTTAGGTAACGAGAAAGACATTAATTCAAAAAAAATATATGAAAACATGCATAATATCAATTTTGAAAATTTTAAACTATATATTTTAGATTCAATATTTCTAAAATTAAAATCAATAAAATAAAATAATAAATATATAAATATATATATATATATATATATATATATATATATATATATATATATATATTAAAAATTATAAATACACATTTCAGTTCTAAAAATTCAAATATAAAATATAATTTTGAAATTGCTAATTTAATAATAAAACAAAATTTTATACTATATAATTTTCAATTTTGAAAAAACTTAATGAAATGTGTCTAAACTTAATGAAATTAATATTTATTTACAATTTTTTTAATATAAATATTTCATCTTAATAAGAAGTTTTTATATTATACTATTGATAAACTTGATGTATTTTAATTCTTGATCTACCAAGTTTGGGGAAACTATAGCATTTTGAAGGGTGCAACTATATTTGATTTCTCACCCTTGGCAGGAGTTAAAATGGATCTAGTTATATATCTATATATATATATATATATATATATATATATATATATATATATATATATATATATTTCAATGTTATTTATAATTTAATTTCTCCCATTAAAATATCATATTTTTTCTATATGTATACATTTAATTAATTTTATTATGAATATTTTCAAAAATATTACATATCAAATCCATATTGAACATTAAGAATTTACAAATATCCCTCATACATTGAATTCTCTCTAGTTTAATATAATATATATATGTAGCTGACATCCAATTATTTTTATTAAGAATATTTTCTAAAATATTACATATCAAGTCCATATTAAACATTAAAAATTTACAAATATCCCTCATACCTTGAATTCGTTCAATCTTCCTCTATGTGTATATGTTTCATGTTAAAATGTTTTACTCAACTTGTTTATTGAAATATTTTGTTTGTATATTTTTAAACTTTTACATAACTCCATATTATAAATAAAATAAATTCTAAATTGCACATCTCCTTAATTATATAAATTGAAAATATAAGAGAATTTTCAATTTAAATTACTTTATTTTTCTCCATATAAAATAGAGAAAAAAATACATTTCTTCCTCATACTAAGATATAGATATATATATATTTCTTCCTCATACTAAGATATAGATATATATATATATATATATATTTTTTTTTTTTTAACTATTCTATATATCTATATAAAAATAAAGTGCAAATTAAAATATTATAATTATTGTTTACATTAGTTTATTTTATTATTATTATTCTAATTTGTTAATTTAAATTATTATTTTATTATTTTAAATTTATAATATTTTTAAATAAATTTTTTTCAATATATATATATATATATATATAATTTCTTTATAAAAGGTATTAAAGTTACCGTGGTTTACAATTGAGTGTAAAGTTATTTAATATTATTCTTAATTATTCATTAAAGTCAAACTTTCAATAATTTGCTCACAAATACTCAGAAATTTCCATTAATTAATTAATTAATTAATTATATCTTGCATATATTGTTCTAATGGTTAACTGCGTAATTAAATTAATTAATTATATCTTGGATATATTTTTGTAATGGTTGACTACAGAATTAAAGATGGTAGTTTAATTTGAAAAGTGATACCTAGCTATGTATAAAAGATTTGCACTAAGGTATAGAAAAAAGGAATATTAAAAAGTAATATCCAGTTTATACTCAAGAATGTCCAGAAAGAAGATATTCACTAAAGTATAGATAAAAGGAATATTAGAAAGTAATATTCAATATACATTCTAGCATGTTCCAACAAATATGTTGCAAGTTTCTGGTAACGTTCAAAATTAGCAATGTTTTGAAAATTACACGTGTAGTGTTTATAAAAGTTAAATTTAAAATTTGTTATATTATTAGAAAATTCTTTCCATGGTTAATATTATGATTCTTCAACTTTTACGCTTTAAGTATTTTTTATTAATATTATTTATATTTCCTTATAGTATAATTGTTCATTAAATAAATTCTTCATTTTTAAATTGATGAAACTAATTAGAGTTAATTAAATTAATAAAATTGATTAAATTAATTTATTTTATTACTAAAATAATTTTCATATCATTATCATATTATATAATTTATGTAATAATTCAAATTAATATTGAATCAAAATATTTAAATATTAAATTCAATTTAAATATATAATTTTATGAGAGATTTTTTAGCGAAAATCACATGATATTTCATTTGTCGACGCATTTCAAACCAACCAGTGTGGTTCATCGTTAGGACAAGTTGAATGAACAGATCAGGTTTTGCATGTTAAATAGATAGAGCAGAACCTGAATATAGTCATTGGAGGTTCTTATCTATCTATTTAACATGCAAAGCCTGATCTGTTCATTCAACTTATCATGACGATGAACCACACTGGTTGGTTCAAAACGCGTCGACAAATGAAATATCATGTGATTTATGCTGAAAAATCTCTCATAAACTTGATATGAATCACAGAAGCCTTAATACATCAAATATATAATTTCTTGTATATAAAAATATTTTCTTGATGTCTTTCTCGTGTGTCTCCATGGAAAGCATGAACACCGAGAAATAACCCCCGAGAGCAAACTGACCATTACAATATTAGGAGTAAAGGGCCTCCCCCCACACTTGGGGAAATGCAAGAAAAGGTCATACTATTAATAAGAAAGACCAATCCACTGGCCTACCTAAAGAAGAAAACAGAATGCAAGTCTAGGAGGACAGCGATAGACAAAAACACATCCATGAGCAGCAAGTTCCACAACACTGGGTTGGATAACACGAACACTCGTTTTACCTAGGACACTTCAGTGTGTCTACCACCTCTGGATTACAACATTATTGATGATATGAAGAAAACTTGGGCAAACATTAGTGTGTTCGAGTTGGCTAAGATCTAGTGCCAGTGAGATATCTTGTTGCATGCATTGGGACAAATAGCAACAAAGAACACAACCTCTAGTAGTGGGGGAGAGAGCACAGCTCCTGGATCACTTTCCACTATGCTTAATACACTCCGGATGGAAGAAGCAACCTTAGGTTGCCCCCCATTCCTACTATCTTTTGAAATTTTCAACTGCAATGTTCACAATATTTGGTTGATTCTGGCGTGACATCCAATGTTATGCCACACTCTATTGCCAAGAAGATCAATGTATGATGGAGCGAAACATCTGCGAGAATCATCCAACTTTATAGAACATCAGTACCAGCCATTGGTGAACTGTGAGACATGATCATCCGACTATCCCATGATAGTCGAGTCCACCAATGCATCAACATAGTTGTTGTGGACATACCAGAAGCATATGGCCTGCTACTCAACAGAGACTCGTCCAGTAAGCTAGATGGATATTTTGCTATGGACTGGTCTCACATGTGGCTTCCATACAAGGGAAAGTGCAACCATATCTAGGTAGAATACGAGAATCACATGAAGCATAATGTCACTCCCAACAATGGTGAGAATGCACCGTTGGATTTTGTAGAACTCATGTTTGGCAACTACCTCCTTGAGATAACATTGGGTTGTTATCGTGCATGGCCAGCTCCAACCCCACTAGATGCATAGTTGGGACTCCTTCCTTACCCAATTGATGGTAACTAAACCTATATTGCACATTGTACCATTAGTCGTAATAATAATAGCAACAATAGAAGCAATAATACTAGCACAACAAGTGGTCCTTGTACATATGAGTTTTTGACTATGTACTTTGATGGGTCCAAGGCACAAGACAACTTAGGAGATGGGTATGTTTTTATCGACCCTTACAACAAGAAGCATCTAGTGTAAAGCCGCTTGGAGTTTGAGTGCGTTAACAATGTAGCAGAATATGAAGCATTGGTATTGGGCTTGTAGAAAGCCATCAATGTCAATATGGTCATGCTCAAAGTGGTAGGTGATTGAGAGATAGTGGTACGTTAGGTACATACCACCATTCATTGTTTATCACCGCATCTCAAAGATTACCAAGAAGAGTTATGGTGACTAACTACAAGTTTCCAAGAATTTAATATCATTGTTGTACCATGTGCATGTAATGCAGTTGCCAATGCACTAACAAATGTAGCCTCGAGAATGTCATTGATTAAGGATAGATTAACTATTGAAAATTTGCATAAACCATCTATCCCAGACAACATAAGTAACTTACACGTGTTTAATGATGATCAACATATACTACAGTTTATTGTCAACACTGACATTTTCAAAGATTCCGTAATAGACAATGATGAGCACGAGCACTCTCTACAAGCAGAAGATGGTAACATGAAAGCCCACATTATCACAAAAGGTGTGGCATCATTGGAAAAGCTATATGACTTGCAAGAATGGTTCCTAGCATGAGGGAACAGAAAGACCCACAGTTCAACCATGAGGCACGAACTGATATACCTGGGAATAGAACAGGATATGAAGTTTGTCAATCTTGGTACATGTTGTACACAGCTGGAGCGGCAGGCCTTTATCCACTTGTTCAAATAGAACCAAGATGTGTTCACATGGATGTATGATGACCTGAAAAATTATGACACGCATATCCTCCAAAATATCATTCCAATCAAGGAAGGGGTCAATCCATATCAACAGAAGCTGTGAAAAGTACATTCATCGCTTGAACTCGTCATACGGAAAGAGCTTACTAAACTGTTGGATGCACGAATCATATATAAAGTTCAACATTCCACTTGGGTATCCAATATTGTGACTGTATGAAAGAAGTCTGGGGAAATCCGTTTGTGTGTTATTTCTTGAACATAAACTGTGCCTCGGACAAATACAACTACCCTGTGACATCTATGGACCATATTTTACAAACAATATCTGGGGCACAAATGTTCTGTCTCATTCACGGTTTCTTAAGATACAATCAGGTTCTAGTAGGAGTACCTAACAGACTCAAAACTACTTTCCGTACAAAGTGGGGTATGTTCGCTTATAAACGAATATCATTTGGGCTTGTAAATGCAGGTGCAACATTTCAGCGGGCTATGGAAATCACTTTTCGTGGACTCATTGGTCAGAGCATGGGGTTATAGGTCGATGATGTGACTGTGTTCTCAAGGAGATGAGAAGACCACATATGCCATCTTAAGAAAATTTTCGGGTGATGCCAAAGGTACGAGATTTCCATGAATCCTAAGAACAGCGTATTTGCCATGTTAGAAGGAAACCTCCTCTTACACATCGTTGCCAAGAGCGGGATCAAGGTGGATCCATACCAGATCCAAGCCATCACATGGATTCCTCACCCCGTCCACAAGAATGCCATGCAATCCTTCTTGGGCAAGATAAAATTCCTCTGAAATTTCATCTCGGATTATGCGCAGACAGTCAAGCCCATGCAAGACATGATCAAGAAAGATGTTGTGTACAATAGGGGTAAAAAAAAAAGAATGCATTCACCCAATTAAAGAGGCCATTGAAGAAATTCCTACACTTTACAACCCAGATTTCAAGAAAGATTTCCTGCTATGCACCTTCGCTTCCAAAAACTCGCTAGCTATAGTACTCACTATGAAAGATGAAGCTAATGTTGAACATCCCATCTCTTTCATGAGTGAAAGCCTGTAGGGATCAATTCTAAACTATCCCACCATTGACAAGAAAGATTATGCAGTTTACAAGTTGGTGAAACGCTTTAGGCCCTATTTGCTGAAGAACCACTGCATAGTCTTCATTACCCACCCAACAGTCCGCACATTGCTAGTACAACAAGAGCTTGGAGAATGATGTGTGCACTAAATGACACGCTTGCAAGAATATGATCTTAAAATTAAGCCAGTGCACATGATCAAAGGACATGGACTCTGTAGACATCCAACTGAAGCAGTACATGCTCTGGAGAATGAAGAAGAGCTCGCCGGTTGGGAGAAGGAGATTGAGATGTATGACAAAAGGCAAGCAACACCCATGGAAAACGAAACCTCTTGGTATGCATATATACACTAGTACCTTGAGCACAATGTCATACCCTCTCAATTTTCTACCAGACAGAAGAGGGCATTGCGCCTTAAAGCCTAAGCATATTAATTGGTGCACAAAGTGCTTTACAGAAAGCATAGTAATAGAGTTCTGCTCAGGTGCCTGGAAGCACATGAATCAGAGAAGGTACTTCAAGATCTACATGATGGAACCATCGGGGCCCACTTTGTGGGAAATACCATTGCACACAAGGTTAACCAAGCCAGTTTTTACTAGCCCACATTATTCAAGGATGTGCATGCCTAGATGCTTGGAAGTGCCCAATCTGTCCGCGATGTTCCAACAGAACACGAAAGTCAGCAGCACCACTGCACCCTGTTGCAGTGACTAAACCATTCCAATAGTGGGGCCCAGGCATCGTTGTCAAAAATTTCCCTCATTTGTCAAAGCAACATCGCTATGTTCTAATAGCAACTGACTATGAGGTGGAAAGAAGTAGTTTGGCTCAAAGAAGTGAACGCCCAGGAGGTCATCATCATCCTCCATAATAATATCATCTCACACTTCGGCATTGTGGTATCACTTGTTTTTTATAATGAAGCTTATTTTTCATCTTTAAAACTCTATGACTTTCCATTTAAAAATGGTATTGTGCTAAAGCATTCATCGAATAACTATCTATAAGGAAACTATTTAGCAAAGCCTATGAATGAAAACCTCATCTATATAATCAAGAAGACCATTTTCTCTGAGCAACATAACTGGCATCCCGCCTTGATGAATGCACTATGGGCTGACCGTTAACACCTAAACCCTCTATAAATACCTCACCGTACTTCCTAGTTTATGGTAAAGAAGCCAACCTCCCACCAAATATCTACTTGCTTATAGTTCAGCTCTCCGAGGAATCCAAAGGCAAGCCTTACTAGCTACTACGACGTAGGATGCATGCTCTCCATAAGCTTTAGGAAGAAAGGATGAAAGCAAAAAAAAATCATGCTCCACCAAAACCATATCAAGAGGTGGTTCGATAAGAACTATGCAGGGAAAGCTAGCTTTGATGTGGGTGACTTAGTTTTGAAATGGGATAAGCCCCATGAAGACAAAGGAAAACATAAGAAGTTCGAGTCCCTATGGATTGGCCCATACATAGTCCATGAGAAGCTTGGCCCACACATGTATAATTTGTGATCACTTAATAGGAGGATTTCCAACCTTCCTGTCAACGACCAAGATCTTAAGCATTATTTTCATTGGGCTGGGCAGTGCCTGTGCCATGTACATAGTCTGCTCACTACTTATTTTGTTATTATGTTTGCTTTGCTTATTACCTTTGTCTTTTCTTTGTTTGATTCTACTTACTATTTTTGTTCATGTTTGTTTTGTTTGTTTGATATATTATTATTTTTGTTTCTGAAAATAATTGTTGTCGACTACTAAATCCATGCTTTTGAATAGAGTATGCAGATGAAATTTGAGGAAACTCATGACACTGTTGCACTTGGAAAATATTGTGCCCTCCTGCTTTGTGCTTGGTTGTAACTTTTGGCCGAGGAAGTCCTGACATAAAATATGAACCATCTGCAAGGGAATTTTTGGTCCAACCATGAACCTATGTCCACACTGAGAAGCCCCATGCCTATACTCAACCTTCTGCTCTGTGTGTTAAAGCTCATCCAGCTAGTAGAAATGGACAAGGGGAAAAATCTAAATGAGGAAACTTATGTCGGAGGTCTTACATGCTTCTCTGAAGGAACAACCTCTTCTGCCCAAAAAATAAATAAGTGCCTATGCATGGTCCTCTTGAAAAATACAAAGGCAAAAGAAGATAAAGGCTTCCTGGGTAGAGAGGTGAAGCATGCAACTACACCAGGGTACGAACTAGGTTCGCTGGAAGTGGAGCAATGTATGTGTTCTTGCATGACGTCATCGGGGTACTGTCCAGGCCTGCTGGCAGTGGAGAAAAACCAAAGATGAAAACTTATACCCTGAAAATATTCAACTCATGAGCTAAACTACCCTACCCAGATTCGAAACCCTAAGATCTAAGCTGAAGTTTTGATTGTGTTTAACTAAGTGGCAAAGTGTGAACCATGTATGTCCATCGGGTAAGTGGGGAAACCAAAGTAACCTGCATAGTGATTCAATACTCACCAAAAAACCAAGGCCCTATGCTAGCAATGAACCAAAATAGAGAAGTTGAAGTTCTACTAGTGTGTCGTGAAGTGTTGTAGCGGCTACAACCACCCTCCAAAATTTTGGCCTGCACCAATTTTAGAGCCTCCATTGAAGAGTTTCACTTGATGAATTCACACACTCGGGTTCACTCCATGAGCTCATGTGATTCTTTTCATCTACCCTTCTTGTTCATTACATTCAAGTCTCTACATGCTGATGTCTAAGTCATGCTTGCGACCATGTTATGGTTATTCTCAAAGTCTTTGCTTCGTATGTGCTTTTTGTGTTCACTATGAAAGCATCTGTTGCACTCACGCATGGAGTCACATTTACTATCACCCAAGTGTCATCTTGAGAAATGAACAATCAATCACGAGTCTCATGCTTGTAACTTACACCGTCGGTTAGTCCTGGTGAACATGTGTGTCAGGATGGTTCGGTCATTTCATCATCAAGTCATGCGAGTGTGTGTTCTTATGATCACCTATGCATATTCTAATTGTTCACACACTCCCCTCTGACAACCAGACCGTCACCCTGCCATTGACTCAATCAAATATCGACCAGAACAATGCAAAATTACCAAGATTGTATTTTCAAGCTACACTTCCCTCAAGTAATTCAATCAACTCTCATGTTGGCCACATGGGCAGTCGGATACGACAGTCACCCTAGGACTAAATACCCTCAAAATTGTGTACAGGCAAGTGACCTCACCTGATCAACTGACTAAGGAAATTGCGTAGATAGGCCAGACAGACACAAAGTGCCCATCCCTGTCTCCCTTAGCAAATTACGTAGTTTTCCGAGTTATTCATCTCGACAGTCGATGAACTGTTCATCTCAGAAACTGAGTAGTGTTCAAGAGTAGGCCTTCCACTGCCCATCAGTCAACTCAGCTCAAAAATTGTGTAGAGATGATCAGTAGGCTGACCTATCGGCCTTAGTGCAGTTTTCCTTGCCATGAGCCCCTAGCAGCAGACTGCCAATTCCCTCTAGGAATTACACACCTTCTTCTGCGAGTGACTCCAATAGCCAACTGGAAGTTCCCTCTGGGAATTGCGCAGTTTTGGCTGCTAGTGACCCAACACCCAATAGGAATTTTCCTCTGGGAATTGTGCAGTTTTGGCTGTGAGTGACCCAGTAGCCAGCTGGCAGTTCCCTCTCAAAATTGTGCAATTTTGGTTGGTTGTCTCCTAGGCAGTTCCCCTAAAAAACTGCGCAATCACTGCCTACTGACTCTTCATGCAGCCTGACCCATTCCTCTAGAAAATTGCGCAAATTTGGTTGTCCAGCCCTGCTTCCCGTTCATTCTGAAAAATGTGCAGAGCATGCCTAACTTTCCATCGAGTAGCCCAGACTGTCCCTCCCAAAATTTATGCAATTTTTCCTCCCAGCTAAGCTAGACTTCACAAATGTTCACTATCATATCAGATTGCCCATCTCCATCACTCAGTCACTCATGCACAATTTTCATCAGTAGAGCGTGGAGCCCTCATCCTACTTCAAAACCTTTCTTGCCTCTCGTATTCACCTACATCCGAAATGATCATGTGTCATGGTAGATTAGGTGGTTTTGGATTTGATGTGGTCTTGTCATGAGTGACTGCAGGTACAGGGACACCAACAAACATGGAACGATGACAAATGGGATAAACGAAGGGAGCACATGCAGAATGAAAAGTTCACCAACAAATGAACGAATGAAGCATGCAAAGTGGATGAACGTGAAAAACATGCACCTTCGCGAACATATGTTCCTATCAAGCCTTCGAGTATGAAATCAAGAGAAAACATGCTAAAGCTTCATCAAGTGAACCAAGGACCATTGAAGACTCCACACACTTCGTCCTGCAGTGGTGAAGCTATGATACACCATGAAGACATCCATCACCTAGTAGCACTATAGCTCGACATGCACTCCAATAGCCATACAAATGGGTAAGAGTTGTCATGTCAAGTCATGTCGAGTCACGTCATGAGTCACGACACCCACATATCCACTATGGGGTTGTTGTCAATCAATGTGATGTAATGTGGAAGTCCAAGAGACCTGCTTGTTGAACAAGAGGCATGTAAGTCGAAAAGTCATGGAAATCAGAAGGTCATGAGGGTAGTCAACCAGCCACAAGGGTCAGTTTCACCCTTGGCTATAAATACCCCCTCATTTGTACATGAAAAGGACTTTTTCACCTCACCTACTCCAACATAGCCAAGAAAGTCTATAATA
The DNA here is from genome assembly GCA_031772625.1 of Pinus tabuliformis. Taxonomy (NCBI): domain Eukaryota; kingdom Viridiplantae; phylum Streptophyta; class Pinopsida; order Pinales; family Pinaceae; genus Pinus; species Pinus tabuliformis. Next base: position 5,187,488 of record CM062807.1, on the reverse strand, counting down.
TTTTATTTGAGGAGTAAGTAGTGGCTCCAATGTCCTGCACTCAGGTTTAGTGATGTATGGTGTAACGACGTGTCTTGGATTTTTTGCTTAATTTAGAATCCTGCTAACAGACCAACACATTTTCACACATGTATTGTATGTTTTGTAAGACTGATCTTTAACAGTTGTAATTCATTTTTATTTAACCTATGTTCTATATTCGAACTGCTTCATTTGTTGTAATGCATAATCTATTAATGGAAATGTGTTGAATACGCTGTTAATGATGTCTTGCTTGTGTAGACTGCTCTCTCAAGCATCAGACAAACCTTTCACATGAAGCTTGTTGTAATAACTGTTGTGCTCGTTCAGACTAATCCATTGATTGTTGTACATGTTATCTTACCTTGTATCTTGTGACTGGCACATCCGTGTGGACTACTACTCTGGAAGCTATGCATGTCCTGTTGTGTTGTGTGTTCCTAACACTGTTGGGACTGCTCCTAATTGACCTGGTACTCACTCTCACCCTATCCCTTGATAATGAAACAACCATTGACACAAGTGACATTTACACTAACTAGGCATGCGAACCTCACTTCTCGAACATAAGGAAAACCACTCTCATATGCTGATAAGCAAGAGTTAAGGAAAATCCTTAAGACAATGGAAACTGAGCCATCACAGTAGATGGGACTCTCACACCAAATGTGTGAGGTCTAGTTAGGAATTCATACCTGGGTGATCCCCTGAATGTTGGTGGGCCGAGCACCGTCAACAAGGTGTTATAGCTTCCCCCCCTATGAGGAACACAATCTCTGGTTTTCTTTTAAGAAAAATAATGTTGCATATGATTTATGCATAGTCTATTATTCTTTCCAAGTAGCCTCTTCCAGGAAAAAGCGCTTCCATTGCACTTTAACCTGGGTGATGGCTCACTTTCGTAAGGTGGTTTCTCTCTGATTGAGAATACACAGTGGTCCTTCCAAAAATTCTCCCTCTAGTCTGACCTGAACAATTTACAATTTTGTTGTCAAAATCATACCAAAACAACATTTCAATGTTACCTATTAAATTTTTTATTACCTGTATATTTTCTGAGTTAATTATATGCTGAAGATCGCACACACATGTTTTTAGTAAGGATACATCGAAAACGTTGTGGACTCGAATGTGGCTGGGGAGTGCTAATTTGTATGCCACTTGTCCAATTCATTCCAACATATGGCATGGTCCATAGTATTGGGGTGCCAGCCTGGTGCACCCCTTCCACTGTAAAGTACTTTTACAGGGTTTGACTTTCAAATGCACATGATCCCCCAACTGAAATTCTTTCTGAGTCCTTTTCTTATCTGCATAAACTTTTTTCTTATCTTGAGTAAATTTTAAGTTCCGATAGAACTTTTTCACTGTGGCCTCCATTTCAGCTAACATATTAAGACCCAGTGCTAGCTTATTAACTATGCTATTCCAATCTGTGGGTACCTAGCACTTTCTTCCATACAACAACTCAAAAGGGCTCATGCCCAATGATTCATGATGTCTAATATTATAGGTGAACTCTACCAAGTGGAGGTAGTCCTCCCACTTGTGTGGTTGCTGCATTACGAACATCCTCAACATATCTTCCAGGACATGATTCACTCGTTTTGTCTGGCCATATGTCTATGGATGTTAGATAGTGCTAAAATGAATCTGAGTACCTAACCCAGCAAAGAGGGGTTTTCAAAATGCGGATGTAAATTTTACATCTCTGTCAAAAATTACTACCCTAGGAATTCCATGTAACTGGAAAATTTCCCTCGTGAATATATCTATGATTTCTACAGTCTTGTAGGTGGATTTCACAGGTATAAAATGAGTAGTTTTTCTTAACTTTTCCACTACCACCATAATTGAGTCATGCTGTTTCTTAGTGTGAGGTAGTCTTGTGATGAAGTCTAGAGTGATAGTCTCGCATTTCCACTCGGGAATGGGTAACGACTGTAATAGACTGGCGGGATGTTGATTCCCTATCTTCACCAGCTGACACTATAAACAATTTGACAAGTATTGAAAAACATACTTCCTTAATCGTGGCCAAATTTTCCTGATGTTCGACAACAATTTTTAGTATCCTGGGTGAGTGGCGTAAGGCTTCCTATGAAATTCATCCAATAATAATTGTTTGACAGAATTTTGGTTCGGGACATATATCCTGTTTTTGAAAGTCAACAATATGTCAGAGTTTATAACATAATCATACTATTCCCCTTTTTCTTGAGTTTCTAGCACTTGATACTAAAGAAATGCATACTCTAGGTCTTTGAGGGATGTTTCTCAGATGACCTCAGGCAGGTTAGATTGTACTTGGCTGTATTGCACTTCATAAATGCAATGTACTTTTCTACTTAATGCATCTACTACTTGGTTTTCCTTACCCTTAAGGTGTTTGATGTCAAAGTCGAATTCGCTCAAGAATGCGATCAATTTGGCCTACCGAGCATTTAAGCTAGACTAGTTAAAGAAATTTGTGAGGCTGATATGATCAGTTAATAACCAAAATTTCTTTCCTAGGAGGTAGTGTGGCCACATTTTGAGTGCGTGTACTATGGTGGCTAACTCCAAATTGTATGTAGAGTATCGTTGTTGATAATCCTTCATTTTGCATGATTCATAGGCTATAACCTTCCCTTATTGTGTCAATACACCACCGAAACCCTCCTTACTTGCATTTGTGCATACCACAAATGATTTTCCAGGATCTGCTACCTTTAGCATTGGTGTAGTAGTAAGTAAATGTTTTAACTTCTCAAACATTTGCTAACATTCTGTTGCGCAGTAGAAGGAACACCCTTTTTTCTGTAATGAGTTCATAGGAAAAGCTATTTTTGAAAATCCTTTAATGAATTAGTGGTAATAACCTGCCAGGCCAAGAAAGGATCTAATGTTAACAACATTTTTTATAGTTGTCCATTCCATAATATTTTTGATATTTTCTGGATCTACTACTATTCCCTTAGCTGATATAACATGGCCTAGGTACTAAATTTGACATTTGTAAAAATTTCATGTGTTATACTTAATGTAAAACTGGTTTCCTCTCAAAATATGAAATACTATTCTTAAGTGCTTCTCATGCTCCTCCTTATTTTTTGAGTAAATTACTATATCATCAATAAAAATCAGTGCAAATTTATCTAGAAATGGATGGAAAGTGTCATGCTCCAGACTCACGAAAGTGGCTTGAGCATTGGTAAGGCCAAAAGGCAGTACCACAAACTCGTAATGGTCATAACGAGTTCAGAATGTGGTTTTGCAAATGTCTTCATCCTTTATCCTGATCTGGTGGTAACCAGACCTTAAGTCAATTTTTGAGAATACATTGGCCCCCTACACTTGATCAAATAAATCATCAATATGGGGTAAAGGGTACTTATTTTTTACTGTCAGCTTATTTAGCTGACGATAATCAAGGAAAATCCTTAAGGTTCCATCCTTCTTTCACACAAACAACACAATGACTCCCCAAGATGATACACTAGGGCAAATGTATCCTTTATCCAAAAATTCCTGAAGCTGCAATTTGAGTTCTATTAACTCACAAATGCTCATGCGTTAGGGAGATTTCGAAAGAGGATTTGCTCCAGGTAATATCTCAATGGTAAAATCAATATCATGTCTAGGTGGAAATCGAGGGATGGATTTAGGAAACACATCCACGAAATCCTGAATTATAGGGATATTTTCGAATCAATTCGTCTTGTTTTGGTCATTAGTGTATCCTACTTGAACAACTTAAATCTGGCAGCCCTTTCTAGTTCATCTTCCAAGCTCATTAACAGTAATAGGGTGTATTTTAATGTTCTTCTTCATCCATTGAATTTCATTTCTTTGCCCCGACTCTGTGAGGTAGCTTAGATATTTCTCTTTACAGTCCACTAGGGACCAACACCCTTGCAACCAGTGCATCCCTATTAGTACATCGTATGAACCTAAGAGGAGTATGTTTAAATAAACATGGATGGGTTGTCCTAAAACTATTATAGGGAAGTTTTTTGTTTTCACAGATACCCTTCTTTTTATTTTGGTGGCTAGATGAACTAGCAAATATTTATTAAATTTGTTGATTTGTAGCTGACATTTCTCTACCATTTTAGGAATAATGTAGCTTAGGAGAGCACCTGGATCAAATAAAATAGATACAGATTGATCAACAATCATACCTTCAGACTCGATCTTGGTGGGTTGGTATTCTTCTTGATGATCATCCAAACCATCATTAATTCTAGGCCTATTCCTTACTATATCTCCAACTGTGGAGGCTCCTTGCATATTTGAAATTTGTTTTGTTTGCGCTTTGTGTGGGAAATTCTTGTAGTAATGAGATTCCCCACACCCCTAGCATTGCAGAGAAGGTTTTAGCAGTTGATCAGTAGTCGGTTTACTAACTCCTTCTGTCTATCTATTTTCGGTGTACGTTGGGACTTTGGACGGGTTACTTGCAAATTTCACGAAAGTTCTTTGTTGATTAATCCTTCCATTTATGACTTTCGGTTGTCTGTTTGGGGTAAAATTCCTCAATTTCCTGCCTAAAGCTCCTTTGGGCCCTTCACTTTTCTGTTTCATTTGTTGATAACAAATACAAGCTTTTCTCACCGTATCATCCATTGTTCTAGGATAATCAAATTCTAACTTCTCCTTCATATTTTTTTGTAGACTGCTAATAAACCGATAAATTTTGGCTTTTTCCTCCTGCATGTATGGGACATATCGTAACAGGGAAGTAAATTGTTTCACATATTTTTCCATGGTCAAGGTTCCCAACCTTAACTCATGGAACTCCTTTGCTTTTTCATCATAGTAACGTTCTGTTAAATATTTGTCCTTAAAAGGTTTTTGGAATTCTTGCCACATCACTTGTTCTTTGTCAATTTCTCTCACAGTTTTAATTTCTTCCCACCAGAGGGTGGCCTTTCCCCTTAATTGGTAGACTACCAGTCATGCTTTAAGTTTGTCAGTATATTCATAAATATAAAAATATTTACCCATGTCGATCATCCATGCTTTAGCTGCCTCTTCAGATTCTCCTTCAAAAAGAGATGGCTTTATTTTTTTTAACTCACCTTGTAACTCCATCTTGTATCTTTTTGTATTTATTTGGTTGGAAACATTGTCTGAACGCTCCTCTTCATCCTCCTTATGTCCCTCTACTGACTCTACATTCTCTTTGCCGTGATGGGATATCAGGGTTTTCTTCCTATTCTCCGTACTGGGATCTGGTCCTTGTCGATTATGTCAGTCGGATAGGCTTTTAAGGATCTTTTCCTGTGCCTACCTCAGTCGTTTGTTGTCCATCCTTAAATTCATCATTTATACACATAGTTGTTGCATTGTTTCAAGCAGGACAGCATTGGCTTGCTGAGATTCATCTCCCATCTCTATCAGTATATCCGGGTTGCCCTCCACATAAGGCACTTCTAGCTATTTTGATAATCTGGGGCTCCCCCGCATTTCTACTCTTTGGTACTGACCTCTGTCTCTGTGTTCACATTCATATTTACTCGGTTAGTATTACTGATTTATATACAAGAATATTTCATATCTATATATATATATATATATATATATATATATATATATATATATATATATATATACTTTGTTCATATCTTGAGGTGTATATATTGAGCCCGTAAGTCTCAGTGTGCGAACCTGTCGCTCATGGTTTTCTTCTTATTTGTTTCTTATTCTTACCTTTTGTGTTTTGAGGGTCTTGGGAATTGGTTGGGAAGGAGGAAGCTAATGGAGCTCGAGGAGAGGTGAATGAAACCCAACAGGTAATGTAAGACCCTGATAAAGCTTGGTGCATGTATAAGTGTACATGAAAGAAAGAGTATGATAACTAGTTGGATTGGTTGGGTCCACTAATGTAAACAAATGGTGGTAGGAAAATCATGAGAAAGGTAATCAACAAAGGAAAAGTAAATGGATTTGAGGGGTCAGATGCCCTGGTTACATTGTGAATTGTTTCTCTCAATGTTGTACATGTTGTGTATGGATAAAGTGGGTTCTCTTAACATTGACCTTATCATATATGGTAATTATTTTATGATCCTAATTATGTTGATGTCTCTATATGTATATATGTATGTATGTATGTCATTGTATGTCAAGGCCATTAGAGATCATGATTATTTTACTCTAATGTCTATATGTATGTATATATGTATCTATGTAATTGTGTGACAGGGTTGTCAGGGATGATGCGTATGGAGGAATTATTTCTTATGTAGGTGAATGGCATGAAGAGGTTCCTGGTCTTATGAGGAATCAAGTGGGAAGAGTAGACCTGAAAATATATATCAGGTTATTATCATGTGGATATGAATTGATCTTATGTGATTATAATATGTCTATGTTATGGCAGATAATGCTGATGGGTACATCATCAGAATGAAAACAGTCTAATCTATGACATGTTTGGGAAAGCATGGATGGTGGAAAGACACTAGAAGCAAGATTTCCTGGTCGATACAGTGTAGTCTTTGGATGTGCAATACTACTATTGTGTATATGTTGTATATATTGTACGCGTTGTACCTGTGATTTTGTATACATTTGATGTTATGTATGTATGGTGTTGTGGGTATATCGTTTATGTGATGTTGTTTACATATGGTGTTGTGCACATGTTGGATATGTGGTGTTGTGTAGATATGGTGCTTTGTGCATGTTTCATATGTGGTGTTCTGTACATAAGGAGAGAAGGAACTAGGTTCTTTGTAGGAGTGGAAACCAATATAGTGTGTTTACGGAAAGGAAAAATAACAAAGGATAGATTAAAGGATAAGTATCAATATTTTATTTCATTTTTCTTATGCATGTGATATTTGATTATGATTTATGATGGCTACATGTGATATGTGATTCTGGTATATGATGATTGTATGTGATTCATGATTTTGATCTATGATGGTTGTGTTTTGAGCTAATCGAACGTGATATACTTATACATGATGATCTGGTCAAGAGTTAGTTTGGCTTGTTGTGGCAGGAAGTGAACATAAGTGAAATTTTACCTTATCGATGGGGCACCAATGAGGTATGATTTGGATTTATTTCAATTTGTTTTGAATCTAATGGGAATTATGTGCTTGGTACAGGAAAACATGGAAATTCCCAAACTAGGTGGTTGAAACTGACTCCAAGAATTAGAAGCATCAGTGAAAGGAATTGGACAAGGCAGTACTATGCTGGTAAAGCACTTCAAAAGTAGGGCCATTATGGGACACTAGTACCCAATAGTGTTCATTAATTCCCATGAACATGCTATGACTTGTATGATGGTTTTGAGGCAGGGATATGACTTGGATTTTGGACCTTTCAATGGGAGGAAACCTTTCCAAGGGAGGGTTCTCTTGAGGGACTGTGTCATAGAGAAGGGGATCCTCATGGGACTTGGAAGGTGTGTGACTACATGGACGAGGGTGATTGGATATACTGAGGGACTGTGGAGCAGAGAAGGGAAGGCCAGAGATGGATTTATTTTGTCATTAACATCGCTAGATGGAATTAGATGAAAATTGGGAATGTGCCTTGGAACAATGGGTTGATAAATATTCATTGAGAGGAAAAGTGGTGTAGCATTGTGTCACTGGACATTATACGCAAAATTGACTTGGGCAGTGGATTCTAGACTTCTTAGGAAGGAGGTGAATCATGGTATTACTTTGAAGGTGGAGGGGTGAGCCTCTGGATTCGCTTGTTGCTGATAAGGCACTATATCCTTTGTTTTTTGGTTGAACAAATGTGCATGTGTATATAATTGCAAATACTATATTGAGTTATATTTATAAATATCCATACACATCATGTTTATTTGTTGGCTAAAGAAAATGTGCATGAGAGTATATGTGGTTGTCATTGTAAATATTGTAATGATTTTTGTTATAATGATCTAGTAAACAATATGTTAGTCATGTTTTTAGCATTGGTCATTGTAAATTCTCCAACGAGCTATATGAAAACACTTCGTAGGTATTATGCTTTGCTAGTTTATAGGTGTCATTGAACACCAAAAATGGTGTTCCCCCAAGGCGGAGGGTTTCATAACAACCTTGATTAATTTTATGTGTAAAAAACTAAATAAGACCAAGTTAATGGGTCTCATATTCGAAGATAAATGTTAAGAAAAACATCATTATGAGTGTTCATTTTGTAACAATTAATTATGTTTAAATGGAAAACATTTTTAATTATATAGATAGTTTTTATTTAGAAAGATAATATGTAATATCATTATATCATAAAATGGATTATGTTATATTTGTATTTTAGTTATATTTGAAATATATAAATAAATGAGAAAATGTTATATTTAAATACAAATTATAATTTCAAAATAAAAATAATATAATAATACATATATATTTCCTGATTATTATTTTTAAAAGTAGGTGTTTGTTTTACAATATAGTTTATAATATAATATATTATAATTATATTATATTTTATTATATGTCAAATCATATTATCTAAATGAGTTATATTGCAGTACTATAGTTATATTACGAAAATAATTTTAATTTTAAAAGAAAAATATATAAATATTATAATAATTGATTGTAGTTTAAATGTATTTCGATAAGTGATATTTTTAATTATAAAATATGATTTATAATATAATATATTATTAGAATATTATATGATAGTATAATTAAGATTTATAGTTTTATCTACCAAAATATATAGTTATTTTTCAAATACATATAAATAAGAGCGAGAGAGAGTTATGTTGAAAAAGAGAGAGCATAATCTTAGAATTATATATTTATATATATATATATATATATATATAGTTAAAATGACTAATTCATAGTTTACCAAGACAAGAATTATTTCTATGGAGTTTAGAACAGGTGACTTTTTCACTATAGAATGTCTTAACGAATTACCTTCTCTGATCTATGATATGGCTATTGGGAAATATAATTATATTATGTTATATTATACTGCTTGAGTGGGTCTAATGGATAAGACCATGTGTTTCCTCTTAAGAGGTGACGTGTTCAAAAGTAGAAGGGGTAGAGTATGTATGCCTTGGTAGACTTCCCTGAGTGGAGGTGGGTCACTTGTCGCACAAACAAGGTATCTCATACACCAATAATAATAATAATGATAATATGATATTATAAGTCATAAATATAAATGATAGTGATATTTGAAATATAAAAATTATATTATTTCATATAGCTATTGAAATATTTTATCTATGGCTTATGAAAATATTTTTATGATATTAATTTATTTTGGTGTTAAATATTACATTCCAACAAAAAAAATAATGAAATAGAGGATATTAATAATATTATTTTTATTTTTACATGTCATCTCTCAATTTAATTTAATTTTGGGAAAGGCTTATAAGTTTCCTAATACTAAAAAATTATTTTTTTATTTTTATTTTTTTTACACTTTTAATTATTTTATCTCTATATAAAATTGATAAACAAAACTTAACGTGGATAAACCAGACTTAACATTTAAGAATTTTTTAATGGTCGAAAATAATGTGCTTTGTCAAATTATTTTTTAATTGGTTAAATAAAGATAACGCTCGAGTACAAATTAAATATAATATTCTTGGAGTTAACCAAAATACCATGAAAGAGATCAAATAAAGTCAAAGATGGTGCCCTAAATTAAATAGGGAAACACGGCAAAATTTTCAATTTTTTAGTATAGAGGTGGAATATGTTGAAGTAAAAATAATTACATAATAAAAAAATCATTGTTTATTATAAATAACAAATTTCAACTTATATATTAACTAAAATATTCTTTAGTATTAAGGAGCTACTTAAGCCATAGAGATGATGCATGCCATAACCTATAACCTATAGAGATGATAAGTGTATGTAAACCTAATATAATTTATTTAATATTCATTTAATACTTAGTTATTATATAATAGTTAAAATAAAATATTAATTAAAAAATTATTATATTATATTGTAAACCATATTGTATAAATGAATTACATTATGATTTATGAAAAGATAAATGATATTCATAGGAAGACAAAAAAATTTAATATTAAAATTAGAATATATAAAATTAAAATTGTTTATTATAAATAAGAAAATTTTAAGATATATTAACTAAATTATTCTTTAGGATTAAGGAGCTACTTAAATAGAGATGATACATGCCATAACATATAACATGTAAAGATGATAAGTGTATGTAAACATAATATAATTTATTTAATATTCATTTAATATTTAGTTATTATATAATAGTTAAAATAATATATATATATATATATATATATATATATATATATATATATATATATATATATTTTTTTTTTTTTTTTTTTTTATTATATTGTAAACCATATTGTATAAATGAATTATATTATGATTTATCAAGATAAATGATATTTATAACACGACAAAAAAAAATTAGAATATATAAAATTTTGTAATAATTAATTATATTTAGAGAAAATATTTTTAATTACATAAATAGTTGTTATTTTAAAATATAATTTGTATAATATATATATATATAAAATTAATTAAAATAAATATATATAAAATATTATTAATTGTAATTTAATTGATGATGATGATGATAGTGGTTAACGTTCACTGAGACCAAATTGGTTTATCGGACCTATAATTTTCTTAGTTTTTAATTGTCTGGCTCCTTGTCTTTCTTGGCGAGATTGATGCTGTAGCTTTCTTTTTTTCTCTACGGTCTTCCAACTTCCTATTTCTTGCATCTCCTTCATCTCTTCTGGTTCTTGGGACATTGGTGTCTTAGCTTTGCGATCTATTGTGTTCGTCCTCTTGAAGATAGAAAGCGAAGAAGTTTGGTCTAGGAGATCTGCTTTTCTGTTAAATGACGATTTATTTTGTGCGGTATCCGAATCCTCATAACTGTTGATGCTTGAGGGGTTGTCGAATTCACTTTTTTGTTGTTGGGCGAGGCTTTCTCCCTGCTTGTCTTGAGAGTTGTTTCTTTCTTGTGATTCATAGTTTTCTTTAGAGTATTCTTCTTTGATGAAAGTGTAGTGTTCCTTTTATGCTCCTTCCCACCATGTAGATCTGTGGTGGTTTTTTCTAGCAGAATTTTTCTGGGAGGCCTTTGGGCAATTTTTGGCTAGATCGCCCGTCTCAAAGCAGGATCAACATCTGAAGAGGACACTTTCATAATCGAGTTTCTGGTTCCACACATAGTCTTTACTTGTTAGGTTTATTTTAGCTGGGAATTCAGCGGTGAAGTACATTTCCAGACAGATGCGTGCATAGGTGGTTCTGGTATATTCCTCTGTTTCTGGGCACCTGCAGTGAAATTTCCCAATTTCATTTCCAATGGCTTTTAGCGAGGAGAGATTCCAGAGATGCAAGGGTAGGCTTGGCAATCTCACCCAAACTGGTGCTGAAATTATGACTGCGGTTTTAGATAGAGAGATAGTATTTTTAATTATTTAGATAAATGTTTATTTTGAAATATGATTTATAATATATTATATTATTAAAATATTATACGAAAATATATGTTAAAAAATATATTTCTATTTCAGTTATATTTCAAACATATGAATGAATGAGAACATGTTATATTTAAATACAAATCATATTATTAAAATAAAAATAATATAATAATATATATAAATATTTCATAAAATTAAATTTCGTTCATTGAAACTTCAATCTTGTTCAATGAATGCATCCTTGTTATTGCCATATTTGCAAATCACAAGTTGGTAGTTGATTGTCACTTTCCTAAAGGAGTGTTCAATATTGTTCATAAGTGTAATGAGTGTTCAGTATTGTTCGTAAGTGTGACATGAGTTTTATTGCCTTTTTCCTCATCAGGAATCCAATATCATGAGCATAGTTATGCAACAACTTTATTACCTACTACTCAAAGCAGTTATAAACATGAATCACACATATCACGCCGAATGTAGTATACTACATAAATCAATATGCGAATGGTTAAACTCATACATGAGTTAATGCCCACTGGTGGCATACCTCAAATTATTTTCCGCTTACCAATTCCCAAAGGTGCTAGTGCTGCAACCTTTAGCTTTGATACCACTTGTAATGTACCCCAGTAACCTCGCATGTAAAAGCAGGGAGTTAGAATTTTTTATACAAATTACCCACAAGTAAATATCCAATTCGCAACTCCTCAATTCCTTAATAACCATTAGATATAATGTTCATTAATGCATCAAGTAAATTGTAGTAAAAGATAGTAAGTTACATAACCATTAACCACCAATGTGGTAGAGTAATAACATAGATTGTCTCATGAACCTTGCATCCATTTCATGATTTTCCTTTACCATATAAATTAATCACATACTTTGGACATTATGATTATCACATCAAATAAAGAATCATCATAATCAAGGATTCAACATCATCAAACTGACACAAACGACAATCACACCATTGAACACCGATATACCCTGGAAACCCCATAGGGTGAAAACCAGCAAAGCTTTAATCTTATTATTAAATGCTCGTGAGGGATTTCAACCCTCACTCAATGGCTCATAAGGGATTCCATCCCTTAACCATTGTTATGAAATCATTACAATGAATTATCATTAAGTTGTCACGTAACTAGCTAAAAGCTAGTACAGTTTCCATGAAACCCTTTACCTACATACCGCCACATGCAACATTCCTTGTGGCATGATTGTTCTAGCAATGTACGATCCCACAACTTGTACTCATTTGTATGGACCATTAATCCTTTTGCTACCACAATGTTAAACATCACTTTTCTTTGGCACCAATCACCATTGTTCCCTGTCAATGTTGTCATCAACAAGCTTTGGCAACAAGATTAGATACCATATTAATCAATCAATAATCAACCTCTAAAAGAGATCTTTTAACATCTACTCATATGCATGAGCAAGCATGACATACTATTTAACTAGTACATATACTCAAGTAGATATTGTTTTACCTTTACAATGTTTATTCACACTAACGCATAATTCTCTTTAAGAGATCTAACTCATTAGTTCTACTAACAAGTATAACAAAATCGTTGTATCTTCATACATGTAATAAACTATTGTTTCTATGCTTAAGAAAATATGTTCTTTCCACATAGTTATTTTTCAAGAACTCAACATAGTTTCTCTATCATACAAAGAACATAACTCTCAAATCACAATGACTATTCTTTGTGCATACATTAGCTTATCATAATAACACTTCTTTAATGTATGCAACACATATTCCCTTCACTAGAATAGGACCATCATTTAATGTAACAAATCACATACTTCTTTCTTAAGGAAGTCATTATAACCCCATTTCTTTATCTTCCTATATGTAAGTTCCTCATGCTTCCCTTTTAAGAAATTATTATAGATTCCATATTTATGCATAAAAATTCAGGAAACAATAACATGGTTAACTTAACCTTTTATGCACTAAAACCAAGAAACCGACACAACTCATCAAACATGACAATCTTTTCATGAGATTATCATTTTAAAGAAAGTTAACATAATAAATTTCTCTACGTACACACAAAAACATCTTTCCAAAATCCCAATAGCTACCCTTATGTGCATGCAACTTGTGTTTTTCCTAACACAATTACTTTAACTTCAATGCACATAATCTTTTCATGAAACAAGTACAGATTCTGGTTCTTTTATGAACTCTATTCATATGTCTTTCAAAAATGGGAAACTCTATTTTTGTTTCAAGATATCTTCTCATAAAAGGCATCATTTCATACATGAAGTATGCACAATTTTCTAAAATGAAACTATATTTATGTGTATTTAAAACATACTCTTTCTTAAAGAAAGTTAGAAATGAATATCTATGTGCCTAGAAGCACATCATTGGCTATTTCTATCATGCATGTAATGCATAATTATTTCACTAGAAACTTAGAAACTAGCTAGAATCACTATGCAATTAGCATATATCCTTTTCCAAGAAACTTTTATTAAATAAAAATACATATTTTAATTCAAGGAAAACTTGGCAACTTTTCACACTATGTCCTCAGGGAGTTTATATCCCTCATCTTCTTTTCTCAAGAAGATATTTTGGCTATATTTAGCAAGGATTTTATTCCAAGAAAATGACAAGAGACAAGCATTTCACACACAAGACTCACATGTAGTCGTTCTAGGAGGAACTACCTATTTTCTTTACTAAGAAAACATATAAAATGATCAATCTTTTACATGCTTTAAAATATTTTCTTTACCAAGAAAACTTATAAAATATACAGTTAGTCTTTAACTGCATGCATTAACATGTTTTCTCTACCAAGAAAACATATAAAACAATCAATGTTTACTACATGCATTATCATATTTTATCTACCAAGAAAACATATAAACAATCAATCTTTACTACAGAAGGAAACCACATGATATTTTCCAACTGTTTAATAAAACACAACTTATTATTCTCTATAAAGAATGTAGTTACTTATCTTATCCCTGGCGGCCTCCTTGCCTCCATCACCGTGCGTGGCATAGCTAATCTCTTCAGTTTAATAGTAGAATCTCCATGAAAGCGCTTTCAGCATCATTTGTATCAATGTACCATGATTCATAGTGTTTGGAATCATTGTGCCTGAGTCAAATATCGGGCTCCTTGTGCCAGTGAATCTTGAACAATCATCAATCCTTATCTGACTTCCTCGCCATTAAATCTTCTGTCACCAATTCGGGTGATTCTGGTCTCCAACAGAATAAAATCAAAATGAAACCGACTCCCACACAACTAACATTAATGTTCTATCCTTGTCACATAAAAAATCTATCGAATTTCCATAATTCACCTGCAACAAAGCTCGGTATCTCATAAAGTTCACCCATGACTCACAGTATTTTCGAACCTCTCTTTTAAATGTATTTTAAACTCAAGTGCTACTGCTTTCACAACCTCATCGTAGTTTCAAAACCTCCATGACCAACAAGCTGTGTTCTAGCCATCCGAGCCCATTCCCAATGAATACCTTTTTAACTAGATTCCCTTTCTTGATTTTTCATCATTTAGTTTTATGAGTACCAAGAATTAGTTTTATAACCGATTCATAATTTTAAAATTACTTTTACACAGAGTTATTTATGATAGGGATATTACATACTCCCCCCCTTAACAAGAACACCGTCCTCAGTGTTCATCTCTCGTTGGAACTTCAGATTTTACTCATGATATAACCATATAAACTGCACAAAAAGTGATCCTTCCTCTTTCAAATCAAAGATTTCATTCCAAGGAATGACAAGAAACAAAATAGTAATGTTATAACATAAGAAAGATCAATAGTTATAAGCATTTATAATTGAAAAAATATGCAAGTTCTAGTTTCCATCACTGGGCCCTTATTCAAATTCATAATATACAAAAACAAATTTCTATATCGACTTACCATTACTTACCAATTACTCTTGAAAATCATGAGAACTTTCAAGTAATAATTTTAATAGTGGTTGGACAGCCCATCAACCCTCCATGGTAAGTAATTCCTGTAATGTATGACTAACAAATTCAATCGCATTAGTCACAATATTTCGAGTCAAATGAAATACTTTTAACTATCAATCAATTGTGCAATGTTAGATGATATTTAATTCACAGTACTTTTACAAGTACTTAAGAGCTCATCACCGCTCCACATGCACACTGAATTAACTCTCATGAAAGACATCCACAGAGTACTTTTAAAAGTACCAAAAGAGCACCTAGCTCTCTAACAATCAATCACTGCATCAAATGGAAATGGTCTTAGCCCCTACTAAGACGTTTGCAAGATTAATAATATGATAAAGGAATTAAAATTTCCAATAACTCCTTATTGAACACTAAGCTCATTTCCTGTTAAATGTGCATAACATATTTTACACAACTATATGTAAAATTCATTTTTAACACAACATCTAGCCGATTAGTTAATTTCTTTAGCTATGAGAACCACAATAGGTAGAAGAATTTGCAATCTATGGGAACTGGTTTCCACAACCAGATCGAATCATTTCCACATCCAGACAATTTCTTTGATAGACACCTTACTAGGTCTAACATGGAATTCCACTGGCCAACCAACTCAAGAATTCCAATGACCACATAGGGTCCAATATAGGATTCCTTTTGGCAGCGTCCTGCCTATTCCTCTAACAGCGTCCCGTCTATGAGGAATTTTGGCCCTCCTCCAACTGGCTCCAAATCAACAGAGTTGCCTCAGGATTTTTACCCTCTTCACCATCTTGGCAAACTCTTTTCCCTTATCGAGATAATTGATCTCTAGGGAGAGGAAATTTGGGTATACAAGTACCATCAACCCCTCCAGGTAGGTGACTGCCATCAACCCAAGGCATTGAATCTGGGTAGACAAGTACCATCAACCCCTCCAGGCAGGTAACTGCTATCAACCCAAGGCATTCAATCTGGGCAGAGAAGTACCATCAACCCCTTTGGGCATGTAACTGCCATCAACCCAAGGCATTCAATCTGGGTAGACAAGTACCATCAACCCCTCTGAGCAGGTAACTGCCATCAACCCAAGGCATTCAATCTGGGTAGACAAGTACCATCAACCCTTCTGGGCAGGTAACTGACATCAACCCAAGGAATTATAGCCTTTCCCAACTATCTGCAACTGTCTGGCATGTTAAATTTCTCTTTTATTACTCTTTCCCAAAGTAATTTACATAATGAACCATATGAACATTATCATTAACAAAATAAACATGCATGTACACCATGCATTTACACTTAACCCTCATCATGGGTCCACAACATCTAAATTGATGGGAAACATATCTATCATACATAATGTATGCATTCTGATTCTCCAAATAACATAATCATGCATATCATATAACATTATAATTTCTCATTTATGATTGCAATTCACATTGCAACAATTTACGTGACAGGTTTTCTTGTTGCCATTAAGCTACCACTACTTAATCCCATCAGCAACGTTAGTTATAAATATGCATCAATTAACAATTATTCAATTTCCAAAAATTTTCATGCATACAATATTGTCATGTATAAAAGCATATGCAAATATTCATTAATGTATAAATGTGAACAATAGTTGAGTTAACAATCTGAACATTTCAAATTTCCCATAGTCTATTGTCTTAATCCACACCGTCACTAATGGAGTGTTATCTTACGTTTACAATGGCCAACATTGGCCATGCATCATTAATATAATCAAGCATAATCAAGGTGGTCTGACCAACCCTTGGTTCAACATGCATAACTAACTAATTAAACTACCCTTATCGGAAGCAATTCCTCTACTTATGTAATTAGAAGCATGATCCCCTAAGTGTCACACATGCACTAGAGTTACCACTTGATGTTAGATGCAACAACTATCTTAACATTACTATGTGACCATTTCAGAATAATGACTTCAAGGAGACATGACGAAAATCGTTAAAATCAACACACTATAGTTATGATTTTCCAACTCCTTAAGCATGGTCAAAGGAATACTCACATGCACATCAAGCGCTATTTGGTCAGCACCAAACTTAGTGTCTTCTGCAAGATACTGGCACTCAAAGTCTGCACTATCTGGTCATCACACGACTTAGTGATTCTTTTTCCCTTCTCCGTTTGTCCCTACAGCACGGTTTTCTTCCTTCCCCTTGCTTCCTTTTCCTTTGGAAGCATCTATAGTTGGGGAAGGTAGTTAGGGTTTACTGACAACTGTATTAACATAGGTAGTCTATTTATGAATGATTGTCACATGTAATTCTACCATGAATGGGTCCTGGAAAGCTTACCCACTCCACATGCTTCTACAAGTCACTTCACACTCAAATCCAACATGCATAAGAAATTCAACATTCCCATAGTAGAGATAAATTCAACCATCATTAAATAGAGGCTCAAATGATTTTTATCTCACAACACGTAATGATTAACATAAACACATACCAAGCTAGTGCATCTCAAAGAATTAGAGGGAAACATCATTAAATCTCTTAAGACATAGGCATATACTATTCATCAAGGATTCTCATGGTGAATAAAATTAAGAACTCTTCTCATAAACAACTAGAACTATAGCACAGAGAGAGTAAGAATCATCATACACACATTCCACGCATGTGACACCAATCAAACCATCACTTGTTTACAAATTGTAATAATCTTAAATCCAATGCAACTAACGCATATAAGTTCTATTGGTTATTCATACAACACTAACCAATCTCAACTACCAATCATCTTCATGCATCTATGACAAGACTGAATCAAAAATTAGTTATTACAATCGAGTCTTACAACTTGACTCATTTTATATTTTGAATATCTAAAGGGGTTCTTCTAATGTCCTTTTAAAACAATTTGTCATCCTATTCAAGGATGTTCCCCATAATTTATATTCATGCATTGACTCATAAATTTCGTTCATTGTAACCTCAATCTTGTTCAATGAATGCATCTTTGTTATTGCCATATTTGCAAATCACAAGTTGGTAGTTGATTGTAACTTTCCTCAATGAGTCTTCAATATTATTCATAAGCATAATGAGTGTTCAATATTGTTCGTAAGTGTGACATGAGTTTTATTATCTTTTTCCTCATCAGGAATCCAATGTCATGAATGTAGTTATGCAAAAACTTTATTACTTACTACTCAAAGCAGTTATAAACATGAATCACACATTCATGCCAAACGTAGTGCACTACATAAATCAATATGTGAATAGTTAAACTCATACTTGAGTTAATGCCCACTGGTGGCATACCTCAATTTCTTTTTCACTTACCAATTCCAAAAGGCGCCAATGCTGCAACCTTTAGCCTTGATACCACTTGTAATGTACCCTGGTAACCTCACATGTAAAAGCAGGGGGTTAGAATATTTATACAAATTACCCACAAGTAAATATCCAATTCACAACTCCTCAATTCCTCAATAACCATTCGATATAATGTTCATTAATGCATCAAGTAAATTGCAGTAAAAGACAGTAAGTTGCATAACCATTAACCACCAATGTGGTAGTGTAATAACATAAACTGTCTCATGAACCTTGCATCCATTTCATGATTTTCCTTTACCATATAAATTAATCACATACTTTGGACATTATGATTATCACATCAAATAAAGAATCATCATCATCAAGGATTCAACATCATCAAACTGACAAAAAAGGCAATCACACCATTGAACACCGATATACCCTGGAAACCCCGTAGGGTGAAAACTAGCAAACGTTTAATCTTATTATTAAATGCTCGTGAGGGTTTTCACCCGTCACTCAATGGATCATAAGGGATTCCATCCCTTAACCATTGTTATGAAATTGTTACAATGAATTATCATTAAGTTGTCACATAACTAGCTAAAAGCTAATATAGTTTCGATGAAACCCTTTACTTACATACCGCCACATGCAACATTCCTTGTGGCACGATAGTTCTAGCAATGTACAATCTCACAATTTGTACTCATCTGCATGGACCATTAATCCTTTTCCTGCCACAATGTTAAAAATCAATTTTCTTTGGCACCAGACGTCATCGTTCCCTATCAATGTTGTCATCAACAAGCTTTGGCAACAAGATTAGATACCATATTAATCAATCAATAATCAACCTCTAAAAGAGATATTTTAACATCTACTCATATGCATGAGCAAGCATGACATACTATTTAACTAGTACATATACTCAAGTAAATATTGTTTTACCTTTACAATGTTTATTCACACTAATTCATAATTCTATTTAAGAGATCTAACTCATTAGTTCTACTAACAAGTATAATACAATTGTTGTATCTTCATACATGTAATAAACTATTGTTTCTATGCTTAAGCACATATGTTCTTTCCACATAGTTATTTTACGAGAACTCAACATAGTTTCTCTTTCATACAAAGAACATAACTCTTAAATCACAATGACTATTCTTTGTGCATATATTAGCTTATCATAATAGCACTTCTTTAACATATGCAACACATATTCCCTTCACTAGAATACTATCATCATTTCATGTAACAAATCACATACTTCTTTCTTAAGGAAGTCATTATAACCCCATTTCTTCATCTTCCTATATGTAAGTTCCTCATGCTTCCCTTTTAAAAAATTATTATAGATTCCATCTTTATGCACAAAAATTCAGGAAACAATAACATGGTTAACTTAACCTTTTATGCACTAAACCAAGAAACCTACACAACTCATCAAACATGACAATCTTTTCATGAGATTATCATTTTCAAGAAAGTTAACATAATCAATTTCTCTACGTACACACACAAACATTTTTCCAAAATCCCAATAGCTACCCTTATGTGCATGCAACTTGAGTTTTTCCTAACACAATTACTTTAACTTCAATGCACATAATCTTATCATGAAACAAGTATGGATTCTGGTTCTTTTATGAACACTATTCATATGTCTTTCAAAAATGGGAAACTCTAATTTTGTTTCAAGAGATCTTCTCATAAATGCCATCATTTCATACATGAAGTATGCACACTTTTCTAAAATGAAACTATATTTATGTGTATATAAAACATACTCTTTCTTAAAGAAAGTTATAAATGATTATCTATGTGCCTAGAAGCACATCATTAGCTACTTCTATCGTGTATGTAATGCATAATTATTTCACTAGAAACTTAGAAACTAGCTAGAATCACTATGCAGTTAGCATATATCCTTTTCCAAGAAACTTTTATTAAATAAAAATACATATTTTAATTCAAGGAAAACTTGGCCACTTTTCACACTATGTCCTCAGGGAGTTTATATGCCTCATCTTATTTTCTCAAGAAGATATTTTGGCTATATTTAGCAAGGATTTTATTCCAAGAAAATGACAAGAGACAGACATTTCACACACAAGACTCACATGTAGTCGTTCTAGGAGGAACTACCTATTTTCTTTACTAAGAAAACATATAAAATGATCAATCTTTTACATGCATTAAAATATTTTCTTTACCAAGAAAACTTGTAAAATATTCAGTTAGTCTTTAACTGCATGCATTAACATGTTTTCTCTACCAAGAAAACATATAAAACAATCAATCTTTACTGCATGCATTATCATATTTTCTCTACCAAGAAATCATATAAACAATCAATATTTACTGCAGAAGGCAACCACATGATATTTTCCAACCGTTTAATAAAACACAATTTATTATTCTCTATAAAGAATGTAGCTACTTATCTTATCCTTGGCAGCCTCCTTGCCTCCATCACTGTGCGTGGCATAGCTAATCTCTTCAGTTTAATAGTAGAATCTCCATGAAAGTGCTTTCAGCATCATTTGTATCAATGTACCATGATTCATAGTGTTTGGAATCATTGTGCCTGAGTCAAATATCGGGCTCCTTGTGCCAACGACTCCTGAACAATCATCAATCCTTATCTGACTTCTTCTCCGTTAAATCCTCTGTCACCAATTCGGGTGATTCTGGTCTCCAATGGAATAAAATCAAAACGAAATCACCTCCCACACAAATAACGTTAATATTCTATTCCTGTCACAAAAAATGTATGCCGGCTTTCCATAATTCACCTGCAGCAAAGCTCGGTATCTCATAAAATTCACCCATGACTCACAGTATTTTCGAACCTCTCTTTTGAATGTATTTTAAACTCAAGCGCTACTGCTTGCATAGCCTCATCGTAGTTTCAAAATCTCCGTGACCAACAAGCTGTGTTCTAGCCATCTGAGCCCATTCCCAATGAATACCTTTTTAACAAGATCCCCTTTCTTGATTTTTCCTCATTTACTTTTACGAGTACCAAGAATTAGTTTTATAACGGATTCATAATTTTAAAATTACTTTTACGCAGAGTTATTTATGATAGGGATATTACATACTCCCCCCCATAACAAGAACACCATCCTCGGTGTTCATCTCTCATTGGAACTTTAGATTTTACTCATGATATAACCATCTAAATTGCACAAAAAGTGATCCTTCCTCTTTCAAATCAAAGATTTCATTCCAGGGAATGACAATAAACAAAACAGTAATGTTATAACATAAGAAATATCAATAGTTATAAGCATTTATAATTGCAAAAATATGCAAGTTCTAGTTTCCATCACTTGGCCCTTATTCAAATTCATAATATACAAAGACAAATTTCTATATCAACTTAACATTACTTGCCAATTACTCTTGAAAATCATAAGCACTTTCAAGTAAGCATTTTTATAGTGGTTGCACAACCCATCAACCCTCCATGGTAATTAATTCCTATAATGTATGACTAACAAATTCAATCACATTAGTCACAATATTTCGAGACAAATGAAATACTTTTAACTATCAATAAATTGTGCAATGTTAGATGATATTTAATTCACCCTACTTTTACAAGTACTTAAGAGCTCATCACTGCTCCACATGCACACTGAATTAACTCTCATTAAAGACATCCACAGAGTACTTTTAAAAGTACCAAAAGAGCACCTAGCTCTCTAACAATCAATCACTGCATCAAGTGGAAATGGTCTTAGCCCCTACTAAGACGTTTACAAGATTAATAATATGATAAAGGAATTAAAAGTTCCAATAACTCCTTATTGAACACTAAGCTCATTTACTGTTAAATGTGCATAACATATTTTACACAACTATATGTAAAATTCATTTTTAACACAACATCTAGCCGATTAGTTAATTTCTTTAGCTATGAGAACCACAATAGGTAGAAGAATTTGCAATCTATGGGAACTGGTTTCCACAACCAGATCGAATCATTTCCACATCCAGACAATTTCTTTGATAGAGACCTTACTAGGTCTAACATGGAATTCCACTGGCCAACCAACTCAAGAATTCCAATGACCACATAGGGTCCAATATAGGATTCCTCTGAGAGCATCCCGTCTATGAGGAATTCTGGGCCTCCTCCAACAGGCTCCAGATCAACAGAGTTGCCTCAGGCTTTTTACCCTCTTCACCATCTTGGAAAAATATTTTCCCTTATTGAGATAATTGATCTCTAGGGAAAGGAAATCCGGGCAGACAAGTACCATCAACCCCTCCGGGAAGGTAACTTCCATCAACCCAAGGCATTGAATCTGGGCATACAAGTACCATCAACCCCTCTGGGCAGGTAACTGCCATCAACCCAAGGAATTCAATCCGGGCAGACAAGTACCATCAACCCCTCTGGGCAGGTAACTGCCATCAACCCAAGGCATTCAATCTAGGTAGACAAGTACCATCAACCCTTCCGGGCAAGTAACTGCCATCAACCCAAGGCATTCTAGCCTTTCCCAACTATCTGCAACTGTCTGGCATGTTAAATTTCTATTTTATTACTCTTTCCCAAAGTAATTGACATAATGAACCATATGAAAATTATCATTAACAAAATAAACATGCATGTACACCATGCATTTACACTTAACCGTCATCATGGGTCCACAACATCTAGATTGATGGGAAACATATCTATCATACATATTGTATGCATTCTGATTTTCCAAATAACATAATCATGCATAACAGATAACATTATAATTTCTCAATTATGATTGCAATTCACATTACAACAATTTAAGTGATGATTTTTCTTGTTGCCATTAAGCTACCACTACTTAATCCCATAAGCAATGTTAGTTATAAATATGCATCAATTAACAACTATTCAATTTCCAAAAATTTTCACGCATACAATATTGTCATGTATAAAAGCATATGCAAATATTCATTAATGTATAAATGTCAAGAATAGTTGAGTTAACAATCTAATCATTTCCAATTTCCCATAGTCTATTGTCTTAATCCACACCGTCACTAATGGAGTATTATTTGACCTTTACAATGGCCAACATTGGCCATGCATCATTAATATAATTAAGCATAATCAAGGTGTTCTAACCAACCGTTGGTTCAACATGCATAATTAACTAATTAAACTACCCTTATCGGAAGCAATTCCTCTACTTATGCAATTAGAAGCATGATCCCCTAAGTATCACACTTGCACCAGAGTTACCACTTGATGTTAGATCCAACAACTCTCTTAACACTACTATGTGACCATTTCAGAATAATGAGTTCAAGGAGACATGACGAAAATCATTAACATCAACACACTATAGTTATCATTTTCTAACTCCTTAAGCATGGTCAAAGGAATACTCACATGCACATCAAGCGCTATCTGGTCATCACCAGACTTAGCTTCTTCTACAAGATTCTGGCACTCAAAGTCTGTGCTATCTAGTCATCACCAGACTTAGCGATTCTTTTTCCCTTCTTCGTCTGTCCCTACAGCACGATTTTCTTCCTTCCCCTTGCTTCCTTTTCCTTTGGAAGCATCTATAGTTGGGGAAGTTAGTTAGGGTTTACTGACAACTGCATTAACACAGGTAGTCTATTTATGAATGGTTCACATGTAATTCTACTATGAATGGGTCCTAGAAATGTTACCCACTACACATGCTTCTACAAGTCACTTCACACTAGAATGCAACATGCATAAGAAATCTATCATTCCCATAGTAGAGATAAATTCAACCATAATTAAATAGAGGCTCAAATGACTTTTATCTCACAACAAGTAATGATTAACATAAACAAATACCATGCTAGTGAATCTCAAAGAATTAGAGGGAAACATCATTAAATCTATTAAGACATAAGCAAAAACTGTTCATCAAGCATTCTCATGGTGAATAAAATTAAGAACTCTTCTCATAAACAACTGGAACCATAGCACAAAGAGAGTAAGAATCATTATATACACATTCCACGCATGTGACACCAATCAAACCATCACTTTTTTACGAATTGTAATAATCTTAAATCCAATGCAATTAATGCATATAAGTTCCATTGGTTAGTCATACAACACTAACCAATCTCAACTACCAATCATCTTCATGCATCTATGACAAGACTGAATCAAAAATTAGTTATTACAATCAGGTCTCACTACTTGACTCATTGTATATTTTCAATATCTAAAGGGGTTCTTCTAATGTCCTTTCAAAACAATTTGTCATCCTATTCAAGGATGTTCCCCATAATTTATATTCATGCATTGACTCATTAAATTTCATTCATTGTAACTTTAATCTTGTTCAATGAATGCATATTTGTTATTGCCATATTTGCAAATCAAAAGTTCGTAGTTGATTTTCACTTTCCTCAATGAGTCTTCAATATTGTTCATAAGTGTAACGAGTGTTCAATATTGTTCGTAAGTGTGACACGAGTTTATTGTCTTTTTCCTCATCAGGAATCCAATGTCATGAACATAGTTATGCAACAACTTTATTACTTACTACTCAAAGTAGTTATAAACGTGCATCACACATATCATGCCGAAAGTAGTGTACTACATAAAGCAATATGTGAATGGTTAAACTCATACCTGAGTTAATGTCCACTGGTGGCATACCTCAATTTCTTTTTTGCTTACCAATTCCCAAAGGCACCAGTGTTGCAACCTTTAGCTTTGATACCACTTGTAATGTACCCCAGTAACCTCACATGTAAAAGCAGGGAGTTAGAATTTTATACAAATTACCCATAAGTAAATATCCAATTCACAACTCCTTAATTCCTCAATAACCATTAGATAAATGTTCATTAATACATCAAGTAAATTGCAATAAAAGACAGTAAGTTGCATAACCATTTGCATAACCATTAACCACCAATGTGGTAGAGTAATAACATAAACTTCTCATGAACCTTGCGTCCATTTCATGTTTTCCATTACCATATAAATTAATCACATACTTTGGACATTGTTATTATCACATCAAATAAAGAATCATCATCATCAAACTGACACAAAAGGCAATCACACCATTGAACACCGATATACCCTGGAAACCCTGTAGGGTGAAAACCAGCAAACGTTTAATCTTATTATTAAACGCTCGTGAGGGTTTTCACCCCTCACTCAATGGCTCATAAGGGATTCCATCCCTTAACCATTGTTATGAAATCATTACAATGAATTATCATTAAGTTGTCACATAACTAGCTAAAATATAATACAGTTTCCATGAAACCCCTTACTTACATACCGCCACATGCAACATTCCTTGTGGCATGATTGTTCTAGCAGTGTACGATCTTTCAACTTGTACTCATCTGCATGGATCGTTAATCCTTTTCCTGCCACAATGTTAAACATCACTTTTCTTTGGCACCAACTGCCATCATTCCCTGTCAATGTTGTCATCAACAAGCTTTGGAAACAAGATTAGATACCATATTAATCAATCAATAATCAACCTCTAAAAGAGATCTTTTAACATCTACTCATATGCATGAGCAAGCATGACATACTATTTAACTAGTACATATACTCAAGTAAATATTGTTTAACCTTTACAATGTTTATTCACACTAATGCATAATTCTCTTTAAGAGATCTAACTCATTAGTTCTACTAACAAGTATAACACAATCATTGTATCTTCATACATGTAATAAACTATTTTTTCTATGCTTAAGCACATATGTTCTTTCCACATAGTTGTTTTTCAAGAACTCAACATAGTTTCTCTATCATACAAAGAACATAACTCTTAAATCACAATCACTATTCTTTGTGCATACATTAGCTTATCATAATAGCACTTCTTTAACGTATGCAACACATACTCTCTTCACTATAATACTACCATCATTTCATGTAACAAATCACATACTTCTTTCTTAAGGAAGTCATTATAACCCCATTTCTTTATCATCCTATATGTAAGTTCCTCATGCTTCCCTTTTAAGAAACTATTATAGATTCCATCTTTATGCATAACAATTCAGGAAACAATAACATGGTTAAATTAACCTTTTATGCACTAAAACCAAGAAAACGACACAACTCATCAAACACGACAATCTTTTCATGAGATTATCATTTTCAAGAAAGTTAACACAATCACTTTATCTACGTACACAATAAAACATCTTTCCAAAATCCCAATAGCTACCCTTATGTGCATGCAACTTGTGTTTTTCCTAACACAATTACTTTAACTTCAATGCGCATAATATTTTCATGAAACAAGTATGGATTTTGGTTCTTTTATGAACACTATTCATATGTCTTCCAAAAATCGGAAACTCTATTTTTGTTTCAAGAGATCTTCTCATAAAAGGCATCATTTCATACATGAAGTATGCACACTTTTCTAAAATGAAACTATATTTATGTGTATATAAAACATACTCTTTCTTAAATAAAGTTAGAAATGAATATCTATGTGCCTAGAAGCACATCATTAGCTATTCCTATCATACATTTAATGCATAATTATTTCACTAGAAACATAGAAACTAGATAGAATCACTATGCAATTAGCATATATCCTTTTCCAAGAAAGTTTTATTAAATAAAAATACATATTTTCATTCAAGGAAAACTTGGCCACTTTTCACGCTATGTCCTTAGGGAGTTTATATGCCTCACCTTCTTTTCTCAAGAAGATATTTTGGCTATATTTAGCAAGGATTTTATTCCAAGAAAATGACAAGAGACAAGCATTTCACACACAAGATTCACATGTAGTCGTTCTAAGAGGAGCTACCTATTTTCTTTACTAAGAAAACATATAAAATGATCAATCTTTTACATGCATTACAATATTTTCTTTACCAAGAAAACTTATAAAACATTTAGTTAGACTTTAACTGCATGCATTAACATGTTTTCTCTACCAATAAAACATATAAAACAATCAATCTTTACTGCATGCATTATCATATTTTATCTACCAAGAAAACATATAAACAATCAATCTTTACTGCAGCAGGTAACCACATGATATTTTCCAACCGTTTAGTAAAACACAACTTATTATTCTCTATAAAGAATGCAGTTACTTATCTTATCCTTGGCAGCCTCCTTGCCTCCATCACCACGCGTGGCATAGCTAATCTCTTTAGTTTTATAGCAGAATCTCCATGAAAGCGCCTTCAACATCATGTGTGTCAATGAACCATGATTCATAGTGTTTGGAATCATTGAGCATGAATCAAATATCGGGCTCCTTGTGCCAGCGGATCCTGAACAATCATCAATCCTTATCTGACTTCCTCGCCGTTAAAACTTCTGCCACCAATTCAGGTGATTCTGGTCTCCAATTTGGGTGATTCTAGTCTCCAAAAGAATAAAATCAAAACGAGACCGACTCCCACACAAATAACAGTAATATTCTATCCCTGTCACATAAAACATATATCGGCTTTCCATAATTCACTTGCAGCAAAGCTCGGTATCTCATAAAATTCACCCATGACTCACATTATCTTCGAACCTCTCTTTTAAATGTTGTTTAAACTCAAGCGCTATTGCTTGCACCGCCTCATCATAGTTTCAAAAACTCCGTGACCAACAAGCTGTGTTCCAGCCATCCGAGCCCATTCCCAATGAATACCTTTTTAACAAGATTCCCTTTCTTGATTTTTCCTCATTTAGTTTTACGAGTACCAAGAATTAGTTTTATAACTGATTCGTAATTTTAAAATTACTTTTACGCAGAGTTATTTATGATAGGGATATTACATACTCCCACTCTTAACAAGAACACCGTCCTCAGTGTTCATCTCTCGTTGGAACTTTAGATTTTACTCATGATATAACCATCTAAACTGCACAAAAAGTGATCCTTCCTCTTTCAAATCAAAGATTTCATTCCAAGGAATGACAATAAAAAAAATAGTAATGTTATAACATAAGAAATATCAATAGTTATAAGCATTTATAATTGCAAAAATATGCAAGTTCTAGTTTCTATCACTGGGCCCTTAATCAAATTCATAATATACAAAGACAAATTTCTATATCAACTTACCATTACTTACCAATTACTCTTGAAAATCATGAGCACTTTCAAGTAATAATTTTAATAGTGGTTGGACAGCCCATCAACCCTCCATGCTAAGTAATTCTTGTAATGTATGACTAACAAATTCAATCGCATTAGTCACAATATTTCGAGTCAAATGAAATACTTTTAACTATCAATCAATTGTGCAATGTTAGATGATATTTAATTCACAGTACTTTTACAAGTACTTAAGAGCTCATCACTGCTCCACATGCACACTGAATTAACTCTCATTAAAGACATCCACAGAGTACTTTTAAAAGTACCAAAAGTGCACCTAGCTGTCTAACAATCAATCACTGCATCAAGTGAAAATGGTCTTAGCCATTACTAAGACATTTACAAGATTAATAATATGATAAAGGAATTAAAATTTCCAATAACTCCTTATTGAACACTAAGCTCATTTCCTATTAAATGTGCATAAAATATTTCACACAACTATATATAAAATTCATTTTTAACACAACATATTGCCTATTAGTTAATTTCTTTAGCTATGAGAACCACAATAGTCTAAAGAATTCCCAATCCAGGGGAACTGGTTTCCACAACTAGATCGAGTTATTTCCACATCCAGACAGTTTCTTTGATAGATACCTTAATAGGTCTAACATGGAATTCCACTCGCCAACCAGATCAAGAATTCCAATGACCACATAGGGTCCAATATAGGATTCCTCTTGGCAGCATCCTTCTTATTCCTTTGACAACATCCGATCTATGAGGAATTTTGGGCCTCCTGCAACAGGGTCCAAATCAACAGAGTTGCCTCAGGCTTTTTACCCTCTTCACCATCTTGGCAAAATCTTTTCCCTTATTAAGATAATTGATCTCTAGGGAGAGGAAATCCGGGCAGACAAGTACCATCAACCTGTCCAGGCAGGTAACTACCATCAACCCAAGGCATTCAATCCGAGCAGACAAGTACCATCAACCCCTCCAGATAGGTAACTTCCATCAACCCAAGGCATTCAATTTGGGCAGACAAGTACCATCAACCCCTCCAAGTAGGTAACTGCCATCAACCCAAGGCACTCAATCTGGGTAGACAAGTACCATCAACCCTTCCGGGCAGGTAACTGCCATCAACCCAAGGCATTTTAGCCTTTCCCAACTATCTGCAATTGTCTGGCATGTTAAATTTCTCTTTTATTACTCTTTCCCAAAGTAATTTACATAATGAACCATATGAAAATTATCATTAGCAAAATAAACATGCATGTACACCATGCATTTACACTTAACCCTCATCATGGGTCCACAACATCTAGATTGATGGGAAACATATCTATTATACATATTGTATGCATTCTGATTTTCCAAATAACGTAATCATGCATATCATAAAACATTATAATTTCTCATTTATGATTGCAATTCACATTGTAGCAATTTACGTGACGAGTTTTCTTGTTGCCATTAAGCTACCACTACTTAATCCCATCAGCAACCTTAGTTATAAATATGCATCAGTTAACAGTTATTCAATTTCCAAAAATTTTCATGCATACAATATTGTCATGTATAAAAGCATATGCAAATATTCATTAACATATAAATTTCAACAATAGTTGAGTTAACAATCTAAACATTTCCAATTTCCCATAGTCTATTGTCTTAATCCACACCGTCACTAGTGGAGTATTATCTTACGTTTACAATGGCTAACATTGGCCATGCATCATTAATATAATTAAGCATAATCAAAGTGTTCTGACCAACCCTTGGCTCAACATGCATAACTAACTAATTAAACTACCCTTATCGGAAGCAATTCCTCTACTTATGCAATTAGAAGCATGATCCCCTAAGTGTCACACATGCACCAGAGTTACCACTTGATGTTAGATGCAAAAACTATTTTATCACTACTATGTGACCATTTCAGAATAATGACTTCAAGGAGACATGACGAAAATCATTAACATCAACACACTATAGTTATCATTTTCCAACTCCTTAAGAATGGTCAAAGGAATACTCACATGCACATCAAGCGCTATCTGGTCATCACTAGACTTAGCGTCTTCTGCAAGATTGTGGCACTCAAAGTCTGAACTATCAGGTCATCACCAGACTTAGCAATTCTTTTTCCCTTCTCCGTCTATCCCTACAGCATGGTTTTCTTCCTTCCCCTTGCCTCCTTTTCCTTTGGAAGCATCTATAGTTGGGGAAGGTATTTAGGGTTTACTGAAAACTGCATTAACACAGGTAGTCTATTTATGAATGATTGAATTTGTCACATGTAATTCTACCATGAATGGGTCCTAGAAATGTTACCCACTGCACATGCTTCTACAAGTCACTTCACACTCAAATGCAACATGCATAAGAAATCCGTCATTCCCATAGTAGAGATAAATTCAACCATCATTAAATATAGGATCAAATGATTTTTATCTCAGAACGAGTAATGATTAACATAAACACATACCATGCTAGTGAATCTCAAAGAATTAGAGGGAAACATCATTAAATCTATTAAGACATAAGCATATGTACTATTCATCAAGGATTCTCATGGTGAATAAAATTAAGAACTCTTCTCATAAACAACTGTAACTATAGCACATAGAGAGTAAGAATCATCATACACACATTCCACTCATGTGACACCAATCAAACCATCACTTGTTTACGAATTATAATAATCTTAAATCCAATGCAATTAACACATATAAGTTCTATTGGTTAGTCATACAACACTAACCAATCTCAACTACCAATCATCTTCATGCATCTATGACAAGACTGAATCATAAATTAGTTATTACAATCAACTCTTACAACTTGACTCACTGTATATTTTCAATATCTAAAGGGGTTCTTCTAATGTCCTTTTAAAACAATTTCTCATCCTATTCAAGGATGTTCCCCATAATTTATATCCATGCATTGACTCGTTAAATTTCGTTCATTGTAACTTCAATCTTGTTCAATGAATGCATCTTTGTTATTGCCATATTTGCAAATCACAAGTTGGTAGTTGATTGTCACTTTCTTCAACGAGTCTTCAATATTGTTCATAAGCATAATGAGTGTTCAATATTGTTCGTAAGTGTGACATGAGTTTTATTGTCTTTTTCCTCATCAGGAATCC
The DNA here is from genome assembly GCA_031772625.1 of Pinus tabuliformis. Taxonomy (NCBI): domain Eukaryota; kingdom Viridiplantae; phylum Streptophyta; class Pinopsida; order Pinales; family Pinaceae; genus Pinus; species Pinus tabuliformis. The sequence goes on along the minus strand of CM062807.1, from coordinate 5,155,519 downwards.
AATGTCATGAACATAGTTATGCAACAACTTTATTACTTACTGCTCAAAGAAGTTATAAACATGAATCACACATATCATGCCGAAAGTAGTGTACTACATAAATCAATATGCGAATGGTTAAACTCATACCTGAGTTAATGCCCACTGGTGGCATACCTCAATTTCTTTTCTGCTTACCAATTCCCAAAGGTGCCAGTGCTGCAACCTTTAGCTTTGATACCACTTGTAATGTACCCTGGTAACCTCGCATGTAAAAGCAGGGAGTTAGAATTTTTATACAAATTACCCACAAGTAAATATCCAATTCACAACTCCTTAATTCCTTAATAACCATTAGATATAATGTTCATTAATACATCAAATAAATTGCAGTAAAAGATAGTAAGTTGCATAACCATTAACCACCAATGTGGTAGTGTAATAACATAAACTATCTCATGAACCTTTCGTCCATTTTATGATTTTTTTTCTTTACCATACAAATTAATCACATACTTTGGACATTATGATTATCACATCAAAATAAAGAAACATCATCATCAAGGATTCAACATCATCAAACTAACACAAAAGGCAATCACACCATTGAACACCGATATACCTTGGAAACCCTGTAGGGTGAAAACTAGCAAACATTTAACCTTATTATTAAACGCTCGTGAGGGTTTTCACCCCTCACTCAATGGCTCATAAGGGATTCCATCCCTTAAACATGTTATGAAATCATTACAATGAATTATCATTAAGTTGTCACATAACTAGCTAAAAGCTAATACAATTTCCATGAAGCCCTTTACTTACATACCACCACATGCAACATTCCTTGTGGCATGATTGTTCTAGCAATGTATGATCCCGCAACTTGTACTCATCTACATGGACCATTAATCCTTTTCCTGCCACAACGTTAAACACCACTTTTCTTTGGCACCAACCGCCTTCGTTCCCTGTCAATGTTGTCATCAACAAGCTTCGGCAACAAGATTAGATAGCATATTAATCAATCAATAGTCAACCTCTAAAAGAGATCTTTTAACATCTACTCATATGCATGAGCAAGCATGACATACTATTTAACTAGTACATATATTCAAGTAAATATTTTTTCACCTTTACAATGTTTATTCACACTAATGCATAATTCTCTTTAAGAGATCTAACTCATTAGTTCTACTAACAAGTATAACACAATCGTTGTATCTTCATACATGTAATAAACTATTGTTTCTATGCTTAAGCACATATGTTCTTTCCACAGTTATTTTTTCGAGAACTCAACATAGTTTCTCTATCATACAAAGAACATAACTCTTAAATAACAATGACTATTCTTTGTGCATACATTAGCTTATCATAATAGCAATTCTTTAACATATGCTACACATTCCCTTCACTAGAATACTAGCATCATTTCATGTAACAAATCACATACTTCTTTCTTAAGGAATTCGTTATAACCCCATTTCTTTATCTTCCTATATGTAAGTTCCTCATGCTTCCCTTTTAAGAAATTATTATAGATTCCATCTTTATGCATAAAAATTCAGGAAACAATAACATAGTTAACTTAACCTTTTATGCACTAAAACCAAGAAACCGACACAACTCATCAAACACGACAATATTTTCATCAGATTATCATTTTCAAGAAAGTTAACATAATCACTTTCTCTACGTACACACAAAAACATCTTTCCAAAATCCCAATAGCTACCCTTATGTGCATGCAACTTGTGTTTTTCCTAACAAAATTACTTTAACTTCAATGCACATAATCTTTTCAAGAAACAAGTATGGATTCTGGTTCTTTTATGAACACTATTCATATGTCTTTCAAAAATGGGAAACTCTATTTTTTTTTTAAGAGATCTTCTCATAAAAGCCATCATTTCATACATGAAGTATGCACACTTTTCTAAAATGAAACTATATTTATGTGAATATAAAACATACTATTTCTTAAAGAAAGTTAGAAATGAATATCTATGTGCCCAGAAGCACATCATTAGCTATTTCTATCATGCATGTAATGCATAATTATTTCACTAGAAACTTAGAAACTAGCTAGAATCACTATGCAATTAGCATATATCCTTTTCCAAGAAACTTTTATTAAATAAAAATACATATTTTAATTCAAGGAAAACTTGGCCACTTTTCACACTATGTCCTCAGGGAGTTTATATGCCTCATCTTCTTTTCTCAAGAAGAGATTTTGGCTATATTTAGAAAAGATTTTATTCCAAGAAAATGACAAGAGACAAGCATTTCACACACAAGACTCACATGTAGTCGTTCTAGGAGGAACTACCTATTTTCTTTACTAAGAAAACATATAAAATGATCAATCTTTTACATGAATTAAAATATTTTCTTTACCAAGAAAACTTATAAAATATTTAGTTAGTGTTTAACTGCATGCATTAACATGTTTTCTCTACCAAGAAGCATATAAAACAATCAATCTTTACTGCATGCATTATCATATTTTCTCTACCAAGAAAACATATAAACAATCAATCTTTACTGCAGAAAGCAACCACATGATATTTTCCAACCGTTTAATAAAACACAACTTATTATTCTCTATAATGAATGCAGTTACTTATCTTATCCTTGGCAGCCTCCTTGCCTCCATCACCGTGCGTGGCATAGCTAATATCTTTAATTTTATAGAAGAATCTCCATGAAAGTGCCTTCAACATCATGTGTGTCAATGAACCATGATTCATAGTGTTTGGAATCATTGTGCATGAATCAATTATCAGGCTCCTTCTGCCAGCGAATCCTGAACAATCATCAATCCTTATCTGACTTCCTCGCCGTTAAATCTTATGTCACCAATTCAGGTGATTATGGTCTCCAATAGAATAAAATCAAAACAAAACTGACTCCCACACAAATAACGTTAATATTCTATCCCTGTCACAAAAAGCATCTGACGGCTTTCCATAATTCACCTACAACAAAGCTCGGTATCTCATAAAATTCACCCATGACTCACAGTATTTTCGAACCTCTCTTTTAAATGTATTTTAAACTCAAGTGCTACTGCTTGCACAACCTCATCATAGTTTCAAAAACTCCGTGACCAACAAGCTCTGTTCCAGCCATCCGAGCCCATTCCCAATGAATACCTTTATAACAAGATTCCCTTTCTTGATTTTTCTTCTTTTAGTTTTACGAGTACCAAGAATTAGTTTGATAATTGATTCGTAATTTTAAAATTACTTTTACGCAGAGTTATTTATGATAGGGATATTACAATGTTGCATTGCAAAACATTAATAACATTAAAAATATTGTTACTTCTAAGTTCAAAGAAAAATGTGGTGTGAGAAAGATTTAGTAGCTAAAAGAAACTTAAGATATTATAAGGAAGTCATTAACCCCACCTTAGAAGATCAAAAGTGTCTCTCTATTTTAACTAGTTCAAAGAAGAAAATTAATATAGCCAAGATTAGAACAAAATCTCATGACCTCCATAGTGAAACGGGTCATTGGGCACTTCCTAAAACACCATGGATGGAAAAGTTCCACCATCTTTATGTGAATACGAACATAGAGGATGAAAATCACTTCCTCTTAGAGTGCCCCATATAAAATCACTTCCTCTCAGAGTGCCTAGCGTACAACCACATTAGATCTCAGTTTCAAAATCTTTGTTGCAACACTGACCTTCCTAGCCTTTTATGATGTCAGAATTACAGTGAGCTCGTGAGGCTTCTCTCTAAGCTTTTTGAGCATAGAAATAAAATCTTAAATCAAACTAAATAATTTGTTTCTTTAGGTGCAATAGACCAAAGTTTGGTCTTAGTGGATGTTAACCATCATCATCATCAATATAATATAATATTATTATATTATATTATAAATCATATTATCTAAACGAGTTATATATTGATGTAGCATGAGAGTTATATTACTAAAAAAATTCTAATAATAAAAAAATATAAAACATTATAATAATTTAATTTTAGTTTAAATATATTTAGATAGGTAATATTTTAAATTATAAAATAGGGTTTATAATATAATATATTATGATAATATAAATTAAGAGTTATTGTTTTTTTGTAACAACATTTTTGGTCAAAATCACATAAAACAAAATCTCGTCAACCCGTTTCGAACCAACCAGTGTGGTTCATCTTCGGGACAAGATGAGTTATAATTTTATTTACCAAAATATTAATGATAGTTATATTTCAAATATAAATAAGATTAAGAGAGAGTTATGTTGAAAAAAAGAAATCATAATATTAAAATAATATATATATATATATATATAGTTGAAACAACTAATTTATGGTTCACCAACCAATACAATGACAATAATTTATTTCTATGGAGTTTTGAACCGGTGACATTTTCACCATTGAGTGCCTTAACAAGGCATCATATCATCGTGTCATGATCTATTTTATGGCTACTGTGGAATATAAATATATTACGTTATATTATACAATTTGAGTGAGCTGGTTAAGACCATGTGTTTCCTCTTAAGATCTTAGAGGATGAAAACCAAAGGGGGTAGAGTATACTTCCTTGAGGGGATGTGGGTCTCTTTTTCCACAAATAAAGGGGTCCCATACACCAATTTGGTGTGTGGATTGGACAATAATGATAGTATGATATTATAAATCATAAATATAAATATAAATGATATTTATATTTGAAAGATCAAAATTATGTGACTTAATATAGATGTTGAAATATTTTATTTATAGCTTATGAAAATATTTTTATATTATTAAAATATTTTTGTGTTAGATATTACATTGCAATGAAACATAAAATGAATTATACATTATGTAATACTAATAATATTATTTATTATTTCCACATATCATCTCTCAATTTAATTTTATTTAGAAAAAGCATTATAAATTTCACAGTATTGAAATATATATTTTCAATTATTTTATTTCTATATAAACTAATAAACCAAGTCTGAGATTTAATATTTTTTTTAATGGTTGAAAATTATTTGTTTTGTGAAACTAGTTTTTAATTTGTTAAACAAAGATAAGCCCGGACTAGCAAGAATTAAATATAATATTCTGCGCTTTAACCATAATACCACTAAAGAAGATCTCATCAAGACAAAGATGGAATTAAATATAATATTCTGCTGGTTAACCAAAATACCACTAAAGCAGATGACATAAAGTCAAGATGGTGTGGTACATTAAATCTTGAAACGCGAACAAATTTAAATCTTCAATTTTTGTTCAATATACACGTGGAAAATGGTGCGAGTAAAAATAATAAAATAATAATTACACAATAAAAAAATCAATGTTTATTATGAATATTATATCTTAATGTCTTTATTAATTTAATTATTTTTTAATAATAAAGAAGTTCCTAACACATAAATATGATACATGTCGTAATATATAGAAATGATAAGTGTTATTTAGAAATGATATAATTGATTTAATATTGAATTAATATTTAGTTATTATATAATATTTAAAATAAAATATTAATTAAAAAACATATTATATTGTTATTCATAAGTCAAATATTTTAATAAAATTATTAAATAATATAATTTTATTTTAAATTTATAAATAAATTAATAAATTAATTAATTTAAATTCTTTGAAGTTAAAATGCATCTACCATAGTTATATACATATGTTTTTGTTTTAGAATATTGTTTATGATATAATATAATAATATAATATTTTAGTTTAAATATGATACATGTCATAATATATAGAAATGATAAGTGTTAATTAAAAATAATATAATTGATTTAATATTTAGTTATTATATAATACTTGAAATAAAATATTAATTAAAAAACATATTATATTGTTATTTATAAGTCAAATATTTTAATAAAATTATTAAAAAATGTAGTTTTATTTTAAATTAATAAATAAATTAATTTAAATTCTTTGAAGTTAAAATGTATCTACCATAGTTATATACATATGGTTTTGTTTTAGAATATTGTTTATGATATAATATAATATTATAATATTTTAGTTTATTATATTGTAAATTATATTATATTAATGAGTTATATTATGATTTAAGAAAGATAAATGATATTTATATAAAAGGGAAAAAAATATTAAGATTAAAATATATAAAATTTAGTAATAATGAATTATATTTAGATAGAAAATATTTTTAATCAAATAAATAGTTTTTGTTGAGAAATATATTTTGTAATATTATTATATTATAAATCATATCGTATAATATAAATGAGAGTTAGTTTATATATATATATATATATATATATATATATATATATATATAGATATATATATATATATAGTCTCAAGGGTTAGCTTAATTGGTCAAATAAGTGTCTCACCGTTTAGGAGGTCATAGGGTCAATTCTCCTCGAAGCCCTTGGGGTTAGGGATACCTTTAATCAAGCTCAGATATTTCTTAGCGGTCACCCAGTGACTGCGGGTTTCTCCCCAAAGCCGTTGGGGTTAGGGATACCCTTGATCAAGATTAGATATTTCTATGGACGTAGTGGTCACCCAATGACCACACAAAGTGACTGCGGGTTTCTCGTCGAACCCCTTGGGGTTAGGGATACCCTTGATCAAGAACATATATTTTCGTGGATGTAGTGGCCACCCAGTGACTGCGCGGGTGTCCGTGAACCACACCCAGTGATCGCACGGGTGTCCGTGAACCACATGTGAAATATATATTAATGAGGCACGAAGCCCTTGGGGTTAGGGATACCCTTAATCAAGATTAGACATTTTTGTGGACTTAGCGGCCACCTAGTGACCACGCGGGTGTCCGTGAACCACACCCAATGGCTGCGCGGGTGTCCATGAACCACACATGAAGTATATATCGGCGAGGCATGAAGCACTAATTTGACCGGTTGAGCTAACCCTTGGAGCTATATATATATATATATATATATATATATATATATAGCCCCAATGGATAGCTGAACCTGTCAAATCTATGCCTCCCCGATATATATTTCACGTGAACCACACAGACACCCACACAGTCATATATACAGTCATATATATCGACTATGCACTAATTTGATTGGTTGAGCTAACCCTTGGGACTATATATACATACATACATACATATATATATGATCTTTAGAAAAAAATGTAACTTAATTATATTTAGATAGATAGTTATTTTAATTATATAGATAAATGTTTATTTATAATATAATATATATTTAAAATATTGTACGAAAATATATGTTAAAAGTTATATTTGTATTTTAGTTATATTTGAAATATATGAATGAGTGAGAAAATGTTATATTTAAATACAAATTATAATATTAAAATAAAAATAATATAATAATATGTATATATTTCATAATTATTATTTTTGAAGATAGGTGTTTGTTTTACAATATAGTCTATAATATAATATAATATTGTTATATTGTATTGAATTATAAATCATATTGTCTAAATGAGTTATATATTGATGTAGCATGCGAGTTTTATTAAAAAAAATTATAATCCTAACATAAAAATATATAAAATATTATAACAACTAATTGTAGTTTAAATATATTTAGATAGTTAATATTTTTAATTATAAAATATGATTTATAATATAAAATATTATTATAATATTTTATGATAATATAAATTAAGAGTTATAGTTTTATTTGTCAAAATATATAGTTATATTTCTAATACATATAAATATGAGTAATGATGCAGGAGCATGTGACTTATAAGGAAAAAGTCTTCAAACATATTCCAAAAATCCAAAAAAAATCTACAGGCAGGGGAGTGGGGTCCTTTAGCCAGCTATTTCCATGTTTTCCTAGGTTAAGATAGAGTAGGATTGAGAATAAAACATGCTAATTATATCGCTCTTAGATAAACTATACTAAAGCTTTATGCTTTAAATCATTCTATGAAAAGCATGCTTTTGTAATAGATAAGGTCTGAGAAGGCCTATCCATTATTTATAAATAAAGAGGCAACGAGACTCATTGGAGAGGAGGAGTGGGCCAGAAGCATTATTCCTTGAAAACTTTTCTCTCTGTCTATATGAATTAATGGCCTTCTGTTAATTGAAAATTTGTATGCATGTATCAAATAACTTGTTTACTGTGTATCGAAAGTTGATGAATTTGCCTTATTTTCCCGCATTATGCTTGATTGAAGCCTTAGGATCATTTCCTTTCCATTTTAGTGTATGCAGGCTCCCTGAGTTATTTGACGAAGTTCTATGGACAACTTTGTTTCCATAGAGAATTCCTTAAGCGGAACACTGCTCCGGATTTAAAATTTCATAGAGAAATTGTGTATGCCATATCAGGTCTGATCTAAAGGTCACATCAGAGAAGTGTAAGTGGAGTGTAAACCTGTATGAGCTCCGACATTCCAGAGCCGAAATATTATAAGGAAGGTAGAAGGAGTCGTCGGGTCCGAGGGAATCGTCGCATCGCAAGTAGTGCATCGCTGCGGCCATCGCATCGCAACTGACCGATCGCATCAGAAGAAAGGAAGGAGGGACGAAGCGTTGGTGCGATAGAAATTTGCAATAGCGATCGCCGACCATTGTATCGCAGAAAGGAAGGAGGAGGAGTATAACAGTTTGCCGATAGTGTTGTGTAATTCTTTTAGAAATACAGTCCTGGTAGAAGAGAGTCTTGTTCGCCCATTAACGAGGGTGGTGCTGATAGGAGAAACCCGAGGAAGTTGTTACTTTAATGACCGATACGTCAAGTGAACCAGAAGGAGAAATTGGGCCCAATATTGAGGAAATTGTTACCAGATTTGAAAGGTTATCCTTATCGCCTGCACCTAGGCCATCATTAGTGGTATCAGAGCTGCCAACTGACATTGGATTGAATCTCAGAAGTAGGAGAAGGAAAGTCACTATGGCTTTTAGATTTGGAAGAGGATGAGGACGTGGTGGAAGAGGACGGCCTATTGCAAATGCTGAAATAATGGAAACAGTACAACAGCTGCAAGCTAGATTGGATGCATTAACTTCAGATAGAAACTTAGATGATGGAGATGTTAGCGAACCCGAGGTTGAAGCTACAGAGGAGGAAGCTATAGAGATTACTCCTGAGATGAGGTTCTTTCAGTCAGTGTTGAGATCCACAGCTAGGCCAAAAACTGAGGTATCGGTATACCAAGGAGGACTGAATCCAGAAGAATTGATAGACTGGATTAATGGCATGGAGAAATTCTTCGATTATGAAGAAACGGAGGATGAGAAGAAAGTGAAGTTTTCTGGCACCAAGTTAAAAGGCCATGCAACACTTTGGTGGGATGGTGTGCAGGTAGAAATGAAGAGACTTGGCAAGCAACCAATCAAGAATTGGAGCAGGATGGTAACAAAGTTAAGAAGTAAGTTTTTGCCAAGTAATTATTAGCAAACATTGTTTAAACAAATGCAAAATCTTAGACAGAGATCTTCGAGAGTAAAAGAATACACAGAAGAGTTCTATAAGGTGAGCATAAGAGCTGGAGAAGCCAAAGATATAGATGAGAAGGTGGCTAGCTATATGAATGGCCTCAGGATGGACATTCAAGATGAGATAAGTCTACTGTCTCCAAAAACACTAGAGGAAGCTTATCAGATAGCACTGAAAGCTGAAGAAAAACTCATGAGGAAGCTGTCTGCCAGAGGGAGAGGGACTTTCAGAGGAAAGGGAAGTCAAGGTGGTAGAGGAAGATCTACAACACCTAAAGATGGAGCTAGCAGCAGCTCAAACCAGCATGCACCCACAGGAGGTGATGCAAGAGGCAGAGGGAGTTTTTCTAGAGGAAGAGGAGGCAGAGGAAGAGGCAGAGCAATAAGATGTTACATATATAACAAGCTGGGACATAGAGCTTTTGAGTGCCTAGAGAATGTAGAAACAAATCAGAGGAATGCAATTGTTGCTCCAGTTGAGGGAGAAGCACCGGTGGCAGTAGTAGCAGAAGAAGAAAATATACCAGAAAGAGGAGAATCTTTGGTAGTTAATAAAGTCCTACTTAAGCCAGCAAAGGAGGTGGCCGAACCGCCACAAAGGAAGACTTTATTCAGGACAGTGTGTAAAGTTCAAGGGAAATGTTGCCAAATGATCATTGATAGTGGCAACACTGACAATTTAGTCTCTACAGAAGTAGTGGAGAAATTGAAGCTGAAGACAATGAAGCATCCAACACCTTACAAAGTGTCATGGTTGCAAAAGGGACATCAACTGTTAGTAAATGAACAGTGTGAAGTGGAATTTCAAGTGGGCAAGTATAAAGATAAAATTGTTTGTGATGTGATGCCCATGGATGTGTGTCACATATTTCTTGGAAGACCTTGGAAATATGACAGAGGAGCCATACATGATGGGAAAAGAAACACCTACAAGTTTGGAAAAGATGGTGTCAATCATACGTTGTTGCCTCTGCAAGAAGAAGATGTACCAGGACAGAAGACTGATCCAAAAACTTTGTTACTTGGAGGAAAGGAATACCTGAAGCAGATTGAAGAAAATGAGGTAAATTTTGCTGTAATTTGCAAGCCCAAGGTAATAATGACCTCTACTAAAGTTTCTGATTTACCCATTGAAATTCAAGAAATGCTGGAGAAATATTGTGATATTATTGTTGATGATTTTCCTAATGAATTACCACCCATTTGAAGAATCAATCATCATATAGATTTGATTCCTGGAGCAAGCCTACCTAACAAAGCAGCATATAGAATGACTCCTGCAGAAAATGAAGAAGTTAAGAAACAGGTACAAGAATTGCTTGACAAGGGGCTGATCAGAGAAAGCTTGAGTCCTTGCGCAGTGCCAACAGTGTTGAGCCCAAAGAAGGATGGAGGCTGGAGAATGTGTACAGATTTGAGGGCCATCAATAAAATCACAATCAGGTACAGATTTTTGTTACCTAGAATTGAAGATTTAATGGATTGCTTGACTGGAGCAAAGTATTTTTCAAAACTAGATCTTAAAAGTGGGTATCACCAGATAAGGATAAGAGAGGGGGATGAGTGGAAAACCGCTTTTAAGACCAATGAGGGAATATATGAATGGAGAGTAATGCCTTTTGGGTTGTCAAATGCACCAAGTACATTCATGAGACTCATGAATGAAGTTCTTAAAGAGTTCATTAGTAAGTTTGTAATAGTATATTTGGACGATATATTAGTCTATAGCAGGTCCAAGGAGGAGCACATGAGGCATTTAAATTATGTATTACAGAAGCTACAACAAGAAAAACTATTGCTGAATCTGAAGAAGTGTTCATTCATGAGAAAGGAGCTGGTGTACTTGGGATTTGTTCTTTTTGCTGAAGGGTTGAAGATGGATCCAGAGAAGATCAAGGCAATTATGGAGTGGCCTTCACCCAAGAGTGTTTTTGAGGTAAGGAGTTTTCACGGTCTTGCTAGTTTTTACAGAAAATTCATTAAGAATTTTAGTAAGATTAATGCACCTATTATTGAGACCATAAAGAAGGATAAATAGCCATTTAAATGGAATGCTGAAGTAGAGAAAAATTTTCAACTGTGAAAGAAGAAAATCGCTGAAAATCCTGTTTTGGTCCTTCCTAATTTTAACAAACCTTTTCAAGTAAAGTGTGATGCCAGCGGAGAAGCAATTGGAGGATTTTTAAGCAAAGAAGATAGACCAATAGCTTACTTTAGTGAAAAGATAAATGATTCAAAAAAGAAGTATTCTTCTTATGATAAGGAGTTCTACGTAGTTGTGCAGTCATTAAAGAAATGGAGGCATTATTTAATGTCAAAAGAATTTATTCTTTATTCAGATAACCATGCATTACAGTTTATAATGTAGCAGCCAAAGCTCAACCAGAAACATGGTAAATTGGTAGAATATCTTCAAGGTTTCCATTTTGTGTTGAAGCATATCATTGGGCAGTCAAACAAAGTTGCTGATGCCTTAAGTAGGAGAAATGTATTGCTTCAAGAAAGTCAAATCCAAGTGTTGGGTTTTGATTTTCTTAAGGAATTATATGAGACCGATTCAGATTTTAAAGAGGCATTTGAGGCTTGTAAAAATCCTGTTTTGGCAGATAGGAGCAAGTGGTTGGATTATTTCCTACAAGATGGACTGTTATTTAAGAAAAATCAGCTATGCATACCAAACTGTTCAATGAGAGAGAATTTAATCAAAGAGAAACATAGTGGAGGACTTGCAGGACATTTTGGTGTAGAGAAGACTTTTGAACAACTCAACAGATTTTATTTCTGGCCGAAAATGAAATCTGAAGTAGAGAAGTACGTAAGAAATTGTAAAGTCTGCCAATATGCAAAAGGAAGGAGCCAAAACACAGGGTTGTATATCCCATTACCAATTCCAGATAGGCCTTGGGATATGGTAAGTATGGATTTTGTGTTGGGATTACCAAAGACTCAAAGAGGTTATGATTCAATTTTTGTTGTAGTGGACAGATTTTCAAAAATGGCACACTTTATTCCATGTTATAAAACTAGTGATGCTTCTCACATTGCTAATTTGTTTTTTAAAGAGATTGTAAGATTGCATGGGTTGCCCAAAAGCATTGTCTCAGACAGGGATTCAAAATTCGTTGGACATTTCTGGAGAACACTATGGAAGAAGCTGGGGACTAAATTAAGTTTCAGTTCTGCCTATCATCCAAAAACTGATGGACGGACTGAAGTTGTGAACAGAAGTTTAGGCAATCTTTTGAGGAGCCTTACTGCAAAACATCCAAAGCAATGGGATCAAGTGTTAGCACAAGTTGAGTATGCATATAACGAATCATTGAATAGCGGCACAGGATAGAGCCCATTCCATATTGTTTATGGAATGCATCCAAGAGGAATATCTGAATTAAGGAATTTAGGAAAAGAAGAAATCATAAATGTAGAGGGTGAAGACTTTGCTTCAAGAATGCATGCGATACATGAACAAGTGAAACAACAGCTGCATGATAGCAACATAAAGTACAAAACCAGAGCAGATATGAGGAGAAGAGAGGTGAACTTTGAAGTTGGGGATTTGGTTTTAACACATCTCAGAAAGGAGAGATTTCAAAATAGGGAGTATAATAAGTTGAAATTCAAGAAAATTGGACTGTGCAGAATACTGAGGAAATTCTCTACAAATGCTTATGAGATTGAATTACCACCTGATGTGGGAATATCACCAATTTTTAATGTTGCAGAATTGTATAAGTATGAGAATGAAACTGCAGATGATACAGCACAGGATTATGAGACTCCAGAGATTAACTGGGTAAAACAGTTACCCACAGCAAAGAATTTACAGCCAGAAAGAATTCTGGACAAGAAAGTGCATAAGAAGACAAGGGGATGAGAGTACTTCCAGTATTTGGTAAAATGGAAGGGACAGCCAACTGCTAAAGCTACTTGGGTTACAAAAGATGTCCTATAGAAACTGGGCAAATCTGTAGACGATCTCATGGATAGGAGCCCATGAAGAATTTTATCCTCAGGAGTCTGATGCAGGAGCATGTGACTTAGAGGAAAAAAGTCTTCAAACATATTCCAAAAATCCAAAAAAAATCTACAGGCAAGGGAGTGGGGTCCTTTAGCCAGCTATTTCCATGTTTTCCTAGGTTAAGATAGAGTAGGATTGAGAATAAAACATGCTAATTATATCGTTGTTAGATAAACTATACTAAAGCTTTACGCTTTAAATCATTCTATGAAAAGCATGCTTTTGTAACAGATAAGGTCTGAGAAGGCCTATCCATTATTTATAAATAAAGAGGCAACGAGACTCACATCAGAGGAGGAGCGGGCCAGAAGCATTATTCCTTGAAAACTTTTCTCTCTGTCTATCTGAATTAATGGCCTTCTGTTAATTGAAAATTTGTATGCATGTATCAAATAACTTGTTTACTGTGTATCAAAGGTTGATGAATTTGCCTTATTTTCCTGCATTATGCTTGATTGAAGCCTTAGGATCGTTTCCTTTCCATTTGAGCGTACGCAGGCTTCCTGAGTTATATGACGAAGTTCTGTGGACAACTTTGTTTCCATAGAGAATTCCTTAAGCGGAACACTGCTCCGGATTTAAAACTTCATAGAGAAATTGTGTATGCCATATCGGGTCCGATCCAAAGGTCACATCGGAGAAGTGTAAGTGGAGTGTAAACCTGTGCAAGCTCCGACATTCCGGAGCCGAAATATTATACGGAAGGCAGAAGGAGTCGTCGGGTCCGAGGGAATTGTCGCATCTCAAGTAGTGCATCGCTGCGGCCATCGCATCACAACCGACCGATCGCATCAGAAGAAAGGAAGGAGGGACGAAGCGTTGGTGAGATAGAAATTTGCGATAGCGATCGCCGACCATCTTATCACAGAAAGGAAGGAGGAGGAGTATAACAATCTACCGATAGTGCTGTGTAATTCTTTTAGAATTACAGTCCTGGTAGAACAGAGCCTTGTTCGCCCATTAACAAGGGTGGTGCTAATAGGAGAAACCCGAGGAAGTTGTTACTTGAATGGGCGATACGTCAAGTGAACCGGAAGGAGAAATTGGGCCCGATATTGAGGAAATTGTTACCAGATTTGAAAGGTTATCCTTATCGCCTGCACCCAGGCCATCAAGTAAGAATGTTTTATGCTGAAAAAAATGAGCATAATATTAAAATAAAAATTATATATACATACATATACATATACATATACATATACATATACATATACATATACATATACATATACATATACATATACATATACATATACATATATATATACATATACATACACATATACATATACACATACGAATGATAATCATTATTGTTGAAACAGCTAACCCATGGTTCACCAACCAATAGGATGATAAGAATTTTTTCTACAGAGCTTAGAGTGTCTTAACAACCGTGTCATGATATATTATATGGCTAGTCGCAAATATAATTATATTATGTTATATTATACAGCCTAATTGGGTCTAATGGTTAAGACCATGTGTTTCCTCCTAAGATGTCACTGGTTCAAAACTAAATGGGCATATTATGTATGCCTTGGTAGACTTCCCTGAGCGGAGGTGGTTCTCTTGTCCCACAATAATCAATAGGGTCATTAGGGAAATGGAGCATTAGGTGCTAAATTTATCTTCTTAGAATAATAGCACTCAATCCAATCTCTAATGGAACTAAGTATGTAGACTTTATTATACCCTTAAGTTTACTACTTAATACTAAGGTAATTGAGAGTAAAATTCCTAAGTGTCTTTTTCAATGTACTATAAAAACAAGATGGTTGATAGGGTTATCTAAAGTTGGTTTTGGGTAATCTCATGGGCTTCCAATATACCTAATGGTATATCCAAATGAAATTCCATATATAGCTAGTGTCTAACGGAATACTACTTGAAGGGCTACAAATAGGGGTTATAAGGGTGTATAATGAGGAGAACATATTTTAATTTCCTCTTTATATTATTTTGTTTCCATAGAATTACCCATTGGGTGATAGATCACTATGTTATTTGTATATATTGAAACATGTTTATAGGCTGATTTTTTGTCAAACAATATTAGTTGAGGAAAGTGGTATGGTACCATGGTGTTGTTTATTAAAAAATATAAAATTCAAAAAAGAAATAATAAAATATTCCATGATTTTGTGTGTAAATATTAATTGTTGGATGACCAAAATACCAAAAAAAAGAATTTATTAATTGATGAAAGTAACATTAACTTGAATCTTCAAGGGGAGAAACTTCATATAAATAGAGCTTCAATTATGATATGCTTCATCAGAAATATCATTACATTACTTCTACTTCTTTATAGTGACTTATTATCTACATTCCTTAGAACGTAGGGAAAATGTGATTACAATATGAATGGGATGACATGTGTGGTACATTCAATGCATTAATTGTATAAAACCTTCATTATCATTTAACACAACATTCTATGCCAAGATAAAATATACTATTTTTTGCATAGTAGTCTAATTTCGGTTATATCTAGAGAAAAATTGGCAAGAATTTTTGTAAATCCAAGTTATAGTTGTTAAACTTCAAAATTTTAGGTGACCTAGACGTTTTTGATGGTGGATCCATTTCCAGCATCAAAAACACGATTCAAACATTACCTCTACAAGATTTTTTGAAAATTTTTTGCATGGATTCTGGCCACTTTTGACATTCTGGACAATTCCTTTGCCTTGTTAGTGGACTCCTACTTTTTTTATATAAAATGTTTTTTAATTTCTAAATTAACATGTGAAGAAAAAAGAAACATTATAAAAGTCAATAAATATTGAAAATAATGTGCTTATTATGATAACATTTGGAGTTATATATATATATATATATATATATATATATATATATATATATATATATGTATAAAATTATTGGAATGATAAGCAAAAAAAAATTTGAGACAGGTTTTTGGTGATAATCACATCAAAACTCATTATTTAAAGCGTTTCAAACGAACAAGTGTGGTTCTTCGTCATGACAAGATGACGAACGAGACAACTAGATCTAGGCATAACTTAAATAGAGAGAGATCATTCAAACAGTTAGAAAAAAACAACCATAATTGACCATAGGGACAGGGTAAAACTATATTTGACTCATCCAAGAGACAGTTAATTCATTAATTAATTTGTTAGATATAATTATTTTTAATTCATGTCAGCTATATTTGACTAGTCCAAGAGACAATTAATTCATTAATTAATTCGTTAGAGATAATTATTTTTAATTCATATGAACCTGAATAAATCTAATTTAAATCAAAATATTTATTATTTTTAATTCATATGAACCTAAAAAAATATAATTAAAAATATTTTGATTACACATTAAAACAACTCATAATATAGTATATTATGTTTAATCTAATTAGTTAATTCTATTACTAAACCTATTTTTATATAACGAAATATGAATAATTTTTATTAAAATATATATAAACTCATCTAACCTATGAGTCACTATATATATATATATATATATATATATATATATATATATATATATATATATATATATATATATATATATATATATATAATTTAATTTAAATCAAAATATTTATTAGTTTTCAAAAATTAATCACTTTTAATTCATATGAACCTAAATATATCTAATTAAAAATATTTCGATTACCTATTTCACCTTTACTAATAAAACGAATTAAATAACTCATAATATAGTATATTATGTTTATTTGTATTACTAATCCTATTTTTATATAACCAAATATGAATATTTTTCATTAAAAATATATAGACTCATCTAACCTATGAGGTACTATGGTATTAACTAGAATAAAATAATAAATGAAGGATTATTCTTTACTACATAAATTGGATAACTCTTTTAGTCAAATTAGAATATGATAAGGAATACACCTAAATGATAATCAATTAATATATGATTATAATTTTAAACCTATTTATTTATATATAAATTAATAAGAAAAACATCAACTAAAATTATAGAACTTCGCCTCAATAATATGGGAGATCTTTTCTATCCATCTAAAAAAAAAAACAAGAAATCCACTCGATTAAGAAGACAAGGGAAAAAATCCAAAAGGAAACAAGGGGAAGAAAAAAAGAGGGTGGGGGGTGGGAGGGACGGGAGAGCTAAGAGGAAAGGGAATGGATCCAACATCTGTTAATCTTCCAAGCTTCGTCCCTATTGAGATTGCTTGGCCTCCTTTCGATTTCTATGCTCTCCCTAAGCTTTTGATAATGAAAATGAGAAATAGATGCAATAACCTTAGCCCCCTCAATACATAAATGATGCTTAGTCTTCTCCACGTGATTAATAGAGCACCCTATTGCACCAACATAGGGGGTCCCACACAAACAAGGAATAAAGGAGCTACAAATGGTGTTGAGGGGTCTGAAGGTAGAGGGAACATTATGCCTCGTAAGGATTCTGGCAATCCTGTCAGTGGTCCCATGAATAAAAGGGAGATGCACCCCTGTGGCTCTATCTAAGGGGTCTTTTTTAACCTTGGGAACTTTGCTAGCTCTGAGGAAAGCTTTCAGACCTTGTTTCCTACTATAACCATTATTAACAAAAACGTTAAGAAGATGGGCTTTCTCTTTATCAAGGTTCCCTTCATCAGAGATTCTCAGCGCACGAGTAGCAATTGTGTTGAGAACACCCAATTTTTGAGCATGGAAATGGTGAGAGTTTGCATGAAGATATTGGTCAGTATGAGTTTTCTTACAAAACACCTTGTGGGAGAAAGAACCAATGTCTTCATTCTTCGAAATCAAAACATCAAGGAAAGGTAGGCACCCATCAACTTCTTGCTCCATAGTAAACTTAATGGAGGAGGATTGATTGTTGAGATGCTGAAAAAATAGATCCAATTCCTCATGCCCATAAGGCCAGATGACATTAGTATCATCCACAAATCTTTTCCATAGCTTCGACAGGATACGGGTTGAGGTAGAAGCCTCGGATTCAAAGTCCTCCATAAAAATATTATCCACATTGGGGACAAGGTGGAGCCCATGGCCACCCCATAAGTCTGCTCATATAATTCCCCTTTAAAGAAGAAAAAAGTAGAGGTAAGGAAAATCTACTCAATGAGCAATATCACGGTCGTTGAGGTGATTAATGACCTCAATGGCCTCCTTTATAGGAATGGAAGTGTAAAGAGGAACCACATCAAAGCTAACAAGAATGTCGTCAAGATCACAGTTTATTCCCTTTAACTCATTGACAAATGAATAAGAGCCTTTGACGAAGGACTTTGTAAGCCTTATCATTTAGGTGTATTCCTTGTCATATTCTAATTTGACTAAAAGAGTTATCCATTTTATTTAGTAATGAATAACCCTTTATTTATTATTTTATTATGGTTAATATCATAGTACCTCATAGGTTGGATGAGTTTATATATTTTTAATAAAAATGATTCATATTTGGTTATATAAAAACATGATTAGTAATAAAAAGAAACATAATGTACTATATTGTGAGTTATTTAATTCATTTTATTAGTAAAGATAATATGGGCAGTCGAAATATTTTTAATTAGATATATATAGGTTCATATGAATTAAAAATGATTGATTTTGGAATACTAATAAATATTTTGATTTAAATTAAATTTATTCTATAAATTTATAAATCTATCTCTCTATATATATAAAAAAATTCTAGTGAATACGACAGTAACTCATATGTTGGATGAGTTTATATTTTTTAATAAAAAATATTCATATTTAGTTATATAAAAATAGGTTTAGTAATAGAATTAACTAATTAATTAACTAATTAGATTAAGAATAATATACTATATTATGAGTTATTTTAATGAGGGTAATAAAAATATTTTTAATTAGATTTATTTAGGTTCATATGAATTAAAAATAATAAATATTTTGATTATAGTTCCTAGGTTAACAATATTTTTAAATTAGATTTATTCAGGTTCATATGAATTAAAAACAATTATATCTAACAAATTAATTAATGAATTAACTGTCGCTTGGACCAATCAAATATAGCTGTTACCCTGTTCCTGTGGTCAATTATAGCTATTTTTTTCTCATTGTTTGAATGATCTCTCTCTATTTAATCTATGCCTAGATCTGGTTCTTCATCTTGTCCTGACAATGAACCACACTTGTTGGTTTGAAATGCGTCGACTAATGAGTTTTGATGTGATGATCACCGAAAACCTGTCTCAAAAATTTGATATGGATCACAAAAGCTACAATTTAATAATTACATCCCTGCATGGAAGGGCCACTGCAAATAAGTTTCATCATTTTGAACGGGCATGCTTGTAGGTTTCAAAGATGAAGTTAGATCTAGAATTTCTTAAGAGATGTAGAGATTCCTCAGTCATTCTGGTTTTTGCATAGATTAATCATCCCTTGAATATTCCTAAGAACCAGCGTGTCTTTCTAAACGCTATTTTAACATTCTTGAGGTCTGAGATTTGCAGGGATAGAAGAGTTCTAGATCAACTTTCTCGGCATCTTCTTTCTTTACAATTGGAACTTTCAGGCATAATTTCATCACCCCTGTGGTCGAGGGTTGATTCTCGTTCAGCTCTTAAATCTCAACGGATGGAAGACATTTGGAGACAGAAGCAGTGTTTCAAGTTTCTTAGGTTGTCCAAGAGTGCAATCAGAGATTTTTCTTTCTCTGTGGGTCGGTTGTCTAGTAGCCGGGCTTTTTCAGTCAAATCACCGCTCTCGATCCTTGGTTAATTGCGATCCTCCTTTAGAATGTCCCCCTGCCATCGAGTGTATCTCATCAAGTTCTGGAGAGGCTGCTGGGTCACCAGAGTTTTCGCTTTCTTTTCCGCCACACCCCAACATGGAATAGGGTCCGCTGCCAGGTAATATGGTTTCCCCTGATCTGGTTCCTCTTGTCTCAGATTCTAACCCATTGTCTGTTTTAAACATCCCCCATTGTCTGTTTTAAACATCCCCTCTGTTGATGTGACTATTGTTACCGAGTCCAGTTCTACTCCAATGGTGGATACCTTTCCCTGCGATGGCATAGCCAAACCTTACGGTTCCACTTTTTCTTCCTTCCCTTCGAAGAAAAAGTTGGTGCTTCAATCGTCCCTACGATGAAATCTCCTATTTTCTGCCCTTCGAATTAGCACTCCATTGATGGGTCTCTAGCCCTTCATTCAACCCGGGTTCACTACACTAATGGTGGTATCAGATCTGGTCTATCTCTCCTAAGCATGGATTCCAAGAGGATCTATTATTTGAATGAGAACCTTGGTGATCTTGCGTTGACTTATAATAACCATAATATTTATTTAAATAAATTAAGGACCGTAGTTAATAACGATCGTAATATGAATATTGATTTTTTATGTCATAATTTGAATTGTAATGATAGACAATAGAAATCATAATAATTTTATTACATACAATAATATTAATAAGAATGATAAAAATAGGACTGTTATATATTCGGATAGTATGAACAACCATAATAATAATATTGATTTAGAAATAAGTGACAATAATAATATTGATTTTAAAATGAGTGATAATTCCTTTTGTAATAATAATAAGATTGATAGTAGCAATATTAATAATAATGATATATATAATAATATTAATTACAATAACAACAATAATAATAATAATAATAAAGTTGTTAATCCTTTTAAATTTTATTTTCCTGATTATGTTTATAGTCCTCTTGAGAAGGGATTAAGCTTTGTGTTATGATATCATCTCACAAAAAGATAGAAAAGATAGATCAACGCCTTAGAAATAAGCCTCTTCGAGGGGGCAACCTCGTTTACATTACACAAATGAACAATTATTGGATAATACAAATGAAAAGACCTCATTTCTATATATAGGGGTCTAAGGGGTCATAATATAATCAGAACCGACATAACAATAATAATGTAAAGGCACAATAATAACAATAGTGGGCTTCTATGATATTTTTTATTATCGAACTCTAAGGTTTCAGTGATCTCTGCAATGGCAGGACTCTCGAGACAGCTACAGACCTGCAAACATTGATGACAACACGAATTTTCGATCCCAACAAGACAATTTCGAACTTCATGAATCCCCCCCAGGGGGAGGGTGCAGCGCCTCCCCCAATGGATGATGAAGAGCGGCAAAAGAATAAGGAAGATGACAACTCAGTCGATCAGAGTGACAACAACACGGATCTAAACTCACAAAAGGCAAAACAGGATAACCAAGAACAATGCAAGGTCAACTCGACAACATGCAAGCCCGTGGCTACTGAACGTCTGAAAGTAGTACTTCCAAGCCACAGAATCAATGCTCAGATACAGTATATGAGGGACCATGCTCTCATAGGCAAGTTCGTAGGACTTTGGTTGATTGAGAAGGTGTTGCATAGATGGATAACAGCGAAATGGAACCCAAAAGGACATATCACCCTGCAGCTGGGGCCTAAAGGGTTCTTCACAACGATTTTTTAGTGCCTGGAAGACCGGAACAGGGTCCTAGATGGAGGGCCCTATTTCTTCAATTCCACTGGCCTGTTTCTCAGAGGATGGGTAGAGCGCTTCAACCCTAATAAGGAGGATCTTAGTTGGCTCCAGTCTGGATTCGATTGTATTCGCTTCCCGTGGAGTATTGGGATGAAACTTCTCTACAAGAAATTGGCAGTGTTCTGGGTGAATTTATAAAAGTTGCATAGGAAACAAAAATCCGAAGATGTACCTCCTACGCACGAATCTGTGTCTACATGCACCTCAAAAAAGCCCTTCTGGATGCAGTAAGTTTATTCCATGATGATGTTGAATGGGTTAAGTTGATTGATTATGAACATGTGTCATTTAGGTGCAGAAGATGTCATGCCATAGGTCACTTATTCAAGGACTGTCCTTTATCTTAGAAACCCTCATTCCCAGCTGGAGCAGATATGACTGAAAATGATGGCTTCACCAAAGTGGCCAGTCGAAGGAGAAGCCACAAGAAATCAGCTTCAAATTCCAAAATTCCTCAACCCAGCTCCTCCAAACCTTCAACGAGCAACAAATTTGAAGCATTAGCTCATCAGAATGACCCTAGCTCTGAAATTCCCGCTCACCCAGAGAAGGAGGCAACAAAGAACAATCAATCGAAGCATGTAGATTCCAAGAAGCTCCAAGAAGATCCTCTACCCCACGATACCTCCTCCTCAAATAAACTCAAAATCCCAGCATGGAATACTCAAGGAATGGAGGTAGACAAATTACAATCTGATTCTAGAATAGCAGAAGAAATAACTGAAGAATTAAATGAATCTCAGCACATGGAGGAGGAACATAAAAGTATAGATATTGGGGAACTAGACATTCGAGGCCTAGAGTATGCATGTAGAACAAAAAAATTTGACAAAATTCCAGACAGACAACTAGAGAATCTGGAGGAGGCCCTTTCACGGGCACACAGGTAAAATTCTTTAGGTATTTAGACTGGCAGCCCCTGGGATGGGAGATTCATTACCAAAGATAACAAAAAGCATGGAAGGAAAACAGACCTCCAAGAAACAAATAGAATAGGAGAAATGTTAGTGAAGTGAAGTAGGTACTCCAAGCTAACAAAGTACTATAACTCCCTTCATAATCCTTCCCGATGAAGTTAATATCATGGAATATCAGAGGGCTCAATAGCCTAGGGAAAGGTAGACTACTTAAAAACATGATATTGCAAGAAAAACCACAAATCCTTTTCTTGCAAGAAACCAAATGCAATGCAAGCGCTCTTGAAATAATTGTAGCAAAAGTTTGGCTAGGAGGACTCACCGCTGCTGTGGATGCCGATGGGGCATATGGAGGCCCTGCAATCTTATGGGACTCCTAAGCTATTAGGATCAACAACATCCATGCAAATAATAATTTCATCCAAGCAATTTTTCACATCATAGGGACAAATATACACGGGATTTTAACCAATGTGTATTTCCCCTAGGAGGCTATGCATAAAGCAGAAATCCTGAACACCCTCTCAGCTATCAACACTGAGACGCCACACCCATTATGGATTTCAGGGGGCAATTTCAACATGATCACTAGGCTGGAAGAAAAAAAGGGAGGGAGGAACAGAGGAAATCAGGAAGGAAAATGCCTAAAAGACTTTATTCAAAACAACTGGCTTATTGACCTGCCTTTCAATAATGGACTCTTTACATGGAGCAACAAAAGAGCAGGGCTGCATCAGATCGCTTCCCGTTTGGACAGATTCTTGCTTTCAGACAATGCTATTCATATTGGAGGAGACTTTGCTGCTTCCATCTTGCCTTACTCGGGATCTGATCACTGGCCAATCTCCCTTCAATGGACTCATCCTGGCAACAAGATCCGAAGACCATTTTGATTCGAGGCTTTCTGGATGTCCCATCTGGATTTCAACAGCTTAATTAACTCAGAATGGAACAATTTCTCCCCTCCAAGTGGTTCAAAGATGTTTCAATTTCAGCAGAAGCTCAAGCATCTCAAAGGCAAGATCAAACAATGGAATCACACTTCTTTTGGTAATATATTCCAGTCTCAAAGCACCCTCGATCAAGATATGAAATGTCTGTAGTAGAGGATTATCATTGAAGGCCGTTCCGATGACCTGTCAGAACAGGAAAAATTTCTTGAGGCACAAATCATAGAGAGGGCTAAACAGGAAGAAACACTATGGAGGCAAAAATCGAGAATAAGATGGCTTAAGGATGGCAAAAAAAACACAAAATTTTTTCATAGCACCACCATCCAACACAAAATGAATAACAACATAACTCACATTCAAAATGAGTAGGGGGCTAAGGTGGAAACACATGAATAAATTAAAAGTGAACTTCTAAACTATTTCAAGCAAGCACATCAAGAGCCACATTTAGACAAATCGCAAGCAATAGAAAAAATTACTCGAAATATTCCCAAAATTATTTCAGAGGAGCATAACCAACTTCTTCTCAGGCCTATAGACTTATAGGAGGTTGAAACGACAGTTCGTCAGCTGAAACCGGGGAAGGCACCAGGCCCGGATAGACTCACCTCCAACTTTTTCCACAATTTCTGGGAACTAATAAAAACAGAAGTTTGGCAGGTGGTTGAGGAATCAAGAACCTTAAGATGGATGTTTCCTAGATTGAATGCCACATTCGCTGCCCTAGTTCCCAAGGAAGACCAACCCAGTACTCCCGATAGATACATACTTATTGCTCTGTGCAATATAATCTACAAGATAGTCTCCAAAATCATCGCTTCCAGGCTCGAATTGCTGCTTCCTCTC
Organism: Pinus tabuliformis; assembly: GCA_031772625.1. Classification (NCBI taxonomy): domain Eukaryota; kingdom Viridiplantae; phylum Streptophyta; class Pinopsida; order Pinales; family Pinaceae; genus Pinus; species Pinus tabuliformis. Next base: position 5,130,844 of record CM062807.1, on the reverse strand, counting down.
ATTATTTCGCCTAAGCAATCTGGATACGTCAAAGGTCGGCAGATTACGGATGGTATCATCCTAACTCATGAAATAATCCATTCCCTGAAGCAATCCAAGAAGCCAGGTATGCTCCTTAAGGTAGATCTTTCAAAAGCTTTTGATAGCTTAAGTTGATTGTACATTGAAAAAACTCTAACTGCTTTTTGTTTTCTCCTCCTTGGTTAAGATGGGTTATGAGTCTCTTATCCTCCTCCTTCTTTTCTATCCTGATCAATGGTATTCCCTCCTCTCCTTTTCATCCTTCTTGGAGAATTAGGCAGGGAGACCCTCACTCCCCATTCCTTTTCGTGATTATGGAAGAAGGATTGGTCCGAAGCATTAAATTAGCTCAACAATCTTAGCTCCTTAGAGGCTTGTCACTTCACAACTCTTCCAACTTCTCTCACTGTTATAGACATTTTTGGGCTCTGCAACCCAAATCATACATGTCCATAAACCAAGGGCTCCTAACTCCCTAAAAGTGTTGTTTCATACTCTAAAGGAACAAGGTCAGCTGATTACATCATCTCCCAGAAGTTCTCCATAGGAAACTGCTTAGAACTAGTCAAAACTAGACCATATAGGTTGCTCAGTGCTAAGGGTGTGATGCATCCCACCTACACAGTGAAAAGTGTGTGTTGCATACTAAAAAGCCCTTCTGTAGGGTGCGATGGGCGAGAGTGGACAAATGGCAGAGACATTTTGCAAGGTGGATGATCATGGAATCTTCCAAAAACTTCTCTTGTGACACTTGCCTCTCTGAATTAGCCCAGGGATGAGTGAGAGATCATCAATCTCCAAGTGGAATCAAGGACTATCAGAGAGAGGAAACTAATCAAAATCCCAGAAGTTGACTCACCCCCTGCAATCATCTATATATGGATCCCTCATCCAAGAGATCCAAAGGCTGGAATTTTGTATATTGTAAGGAAGTTCTATTGGTTTCTTGGTAGAACATCATAGTGTTGGGTGATCTAAGCTTTTCATGAGGTGAAAGAAGGGCTTTCATGCTAGAGGATGACACTGGGTTAGAACAATTGGTTGTAATCCTCTCTTATATTATTGATATTAATAAAGCTATTCAAGTTTTCCTCCACATACTTGTATGTTTGATGATATATGCATTTGTGTGGTCAATATATATCTGGCCCTATATTGTTTATGATTGTAGATCTCTGTTCTTCGATAGTATTATGCTGCTTTGATCCCACAGGTGCTCTTTGAAGTTGGGTAGATGAAGGAGAAGCGGCAAGGATCTGTCAGACGGGAGAGGAACCGAGCAAGGAACCAAGCGCAAGACTGAGGTTGGTGTCCTTCATTCCCCTCTCATCTACTTCTCATAAAGGAAAACAAAGTTAGTTTTAGTTTGTTTGTTTCTAAGATAGCTACCAGTCTTAGTGGGACTAGCAGCTCTGAGTGGACACTAGATTTCCCGATAACAAAATGGCGACTCCACTGGGGAGCGAATAGATTGTTTGTTTGTTTATATTTGTTTATTTTATAAACTTATAGACAGAGCCTGAAGTCAAGCCAACTAGCCTTCGAACTGCGTTTGCTATGCAAGTGAAAAGTAGATCAATGTTGCTTCAGTCTATCTCTGGGTTTTGTTTATAAACTGAACAATTGATTTACAAACCTTCTAATTTCCCTAGTGGTGGCTCTAGTAACCTCATTAGATCAGCCCCTGTGATTTCTATTTACTGTACATCACTTGCTCGGCCTAAATCCCTGAACTGAGCTGCAAACTGTGACCCGGAACCCAGTTGAAGTCTCGTCTCTGGACCATCGCACCTTCTACTATTAGGAATCTAGATGCATCACACCTCCCATGTGTAGTAGGTGCTGCATCGCACTTTCCCTATGTTGCAAGTGCGCTGATTAGACAAGACCTCTTCTGCTCTTAGTTTTTTGTTTATGTGTTCACTCTTTTCAGCTCTATTCAGGAGTTTTGCGGTCTGTGATCAGTATACCACTGTGAAACCCCCTTCCTTTCTGTCATTTCGCCTCCATCATGCAAATAACTGTGAATTTTTTTATGTATTCTGTGCCATTTTTAGTTCTCTTTTACAAAGAAGCAGCGTAATCGAACTGTCGTCTTTTGATTTGAAAGTGTCGCAAGTGTCATTTTCAGTCTAAGAGAAGAATTCTATTGTTCTTAATGGTCGATTATATAGTTACTCTTGTATTTGATTTGAATTAGTAGTTTTTCAAGTGTCGAAAGCAGTTTTCAATTCAAAATAGCAAAGTGTTGTCATTATCTTCCTTTCGTTCTTGAAGAGAAATTTGTTAGTACTGTCACTTTGAAAAGATAATTCAGATTTGTACTTAGCATTCTTCTTGTCATTCAAACATTAAGAAAGCTGAAAACAAATACATGCATGTGCATTGGCATTTAGACTGCTTTTTGGTTTGATTTAGGACATTGCATCTAGTGTGTGCTCTCTGCTCTATGTTGAAAGAATATCATCTCTCTTTCTTTAGTAGCTAGGATTTTCATTGCAAAAAGAAGATTAAACAATTGTTTATCATCTTAGATTGCATTTTACGAATTATATCTACATCACGTGGCGAACTCGAAAGGAAAATTTCTTAAGAAAGATCAACTGTAAAATAAATTCAATGAACATAAAAACGCTTTGGAACCTAACGCACAACATCTAGAAGTCTAGGCTAGTGATGTATTTCGGCGTCGTAAAGCCTGGTAACTATCGCTTTCACTATTGGTTGGGTGATTCCTCCTCTTTGAAACGACAAGTGTCAGTATGGACTTGTGCTCCCACGTACCGTCGAGTATATATTGGGAGACCACAATAGGCTATATCCTTTATCCATAGGAAGCCGTGTCTGCCACCCTATCGATCGCAATGCATTGAACACAACATTCGGGAAGATTGACTGCCATACCGTAAAAAGTATTCTGTACTTTTGTGATTGGTTTGGTAATCCCTCTGTCTAGATTTCTAGAGTATTTTCTTTCATTCCTTTTCAGACTCCTTAAAGGAAAAGTTCCATCTGAGCACTTGTCACTTCAGGCTCATTAAAAATCGAAGGCGACTAGAGTCATCTTTTGTTTTTCTAGACTCTTAGAAATTGAAAAAAAAAGTTGTGTCAAAGCGTCTAAAATTTATTTTAATTGGAATAATATCACCATTCTCGCGTTGGTCTTAGGTTGAGAAAAATGGAGTCCACCAACCAAGGATTTCCCCTTGGGGGAAACCCTAGTCCTTTCTCCTCTTGGGGAGATGTTGGTGCACCTCACATGGGCACATTGTCACTTCTAGGATTGACGATTGGCTTGCCAATATGGCTCTTCTCGACCTCTATCGTCTAGAACACCGTGATTCCCGAGCAATCAAGTCAGCAACTGGATGATACTAAAGTTACCCCCCAACCTTCTCCTTCATCCGTTTCTCCCTCTCCTCCTTCCTCCTCGCTTGATAAAGATGGTAAGGCCAAAAATCAAGTAACTAAGAAGGAGAATAAGGGGAAGGAGAAGAAAGAGAAGAAGAAGAAGGAGCCAAAGATGAAAATGGGTAACCAGGGACCGTCTAGTGAAAATCCACACACTGCACCATCCAAGCCTAAATCTCCATGTGTAATTTGCAAAGGAGACCACTATCATCAAGATTGTCCTTGCATCCCTCAGATCTTAAGGGACTGGTCTCCTCGCTTGTACAACCCGGTGTCATCAACCTCTGAAGACCATGTCGAAAGTACACCATCAACTAGTGAAAGGAAAGCATTCAGACGAAAAAGGAAATGTAAATTTCCTTGTAAACTGTGTGAAGGTGATCACGCCGTCCACCATTGTCCCTTCCTAGACGAAGCTAAAAGAGTTTTGGATGACCATCCGGCTTCACCGATACGGCTTCCTTCTGGATACAAGAAACTCTTGCTGAGTCCATCGCTAGTTGAAAATCCAACCAACATGCTAGTGTGGTCGGTCAAAACATCTATCATTGAAGATAAACCCGCTGAATCCATACTAGACGAAAGTCAAAAGGTTGAGGTGGCAGTCAACCCGGTATTGCCTTCGGAAGGTCCATCTTCAGATGACATAATCACCGAAGAGAATGAGAACGACACCGTTCAAATTCTTTTCGTAAACACAAACTCCGATGAACATGGGGGCAGTCTACCCATTCCTTTACTACAGGAAAGAAGTTTGTTAGAATGATATCCGGCCGTCTATTCGGTGCCACCTCCGAGCAACCTAGTCATTTTCTTCGATTGGAATATACTAGGTTAACGTACCATTCTGAATCATTGTACAAGCTTACAAAATGATCATGGTCGGTACCATCATAGATGAAGGGGCTTCTGTGAGTATCCTTTCCTCAACTGCTTGGGAAGCACTTGGCTCGCCATCGCTTCTGCCTAAGATGAGAAATCTGACAGGCTTCAACAAAGGAACCAGTCAACCGTTAGGGATCCTTCCCAATGTGCCCATAAAATTAAGAAGGAAGACCGTTTATGTGAATGTAATGGTAGTCCGAGGAGCTCTAGATTATAATCTACTCCTTGGACGTGACTATATTTATAGCATGGGAGCCATTGTCTCCTCACTCTTTAGAGTAATGTGTTTTCCGCATGAAGGCCAAGTTGTCAAGCTCGTAGACCAGCTTTCGTTCCCTGGCTCACACATAGCTAATAGTCAAATGCCATCCCTAAATGGTCTTTTTCACACAAGGAATGTCTCATCAATCTGCAGTCCGTCCACCGAAAGAGCGCGAGTGATTCGGGAGGACATGACTGAAACCTAGGGGGCTTGCACCCTGGTCTATTTCGGCAGGAAAACCTTGGGTATAGGGTAGGTCTCCACGGAGGATATATGACTAGTCTGACACACCCGTCCGTTTAGGAAAATGGGATTAGACTGGAATAAGATTCCCTCGTCAAAGTTATGTGAGTGGAGGAGACCACGCCACTCACCTTTGTCTATTTCGGTAGACATCGCCAAGGAAGCATTTTGTCTGCAACGCGGATGGAGAGCTTTCATATGGTAACCTGGAAACTTTTCGCTATACCTGGGGGAATGCAAACCTTTTTGCATGAAAGCGAAGAGCGACCATTTATTTTCTTAGTTTGTAGTTTCTCAACCCTTTAAACTCATAGGATTGGTCGTTCCTAGCTTTCATAATGAAAGGATCCAGAGCAAAGTTTCCAATGGTGCAAGCTCCCTAAAAATGGAACCTATCAATGAGACATCCTTATTATATGACTGGCACGAGCAGTTTTTATGTGGAGTTCAAGCTCATTAAAAATTAAACATAAGCGATGAGCAAACGTACCCCCAGAGTTTAAGCTCATTAAAAATGAACCAATTTCTGGTAAATAACCATTGTGAATGTATTATCATCAGCTTTTGAGCCCTAGTCGTGTTCTCATCATCACCTCCACTCTGTTTCAGCCGATCATTCACTTCCATTTGATTGTTTACCCCTTTTGAGGAATAGCTGCGAAGAGTGATCCTGTTAGCCATCCTTGTGACACTGCCGTGATTGGAAAATTCCAAACCTTACCTGGAATCAGCTCCTACTCAAAATTATCACTTGTTCCTCAAAAACGAGTCTCCTTTAAGCTCTTTTCACCTGAATCGTAAAATATGAAAATATTGCTAAGTGATTGGCCTCTCCAGCTCGTTGACCAGAAGTGCTATCCCTCCTCTAGATGTCAATATTTTTGGACCTGACGGATTATTACACAAAAAGATCGAGTGCTTGTTTTGTTCGGCTCATTAAAATTATCGAAAATTCATCACTTTCATATTATTTTATACTTTTTTAGACTTAAGGGATTATATGACGAAAAAGGATTATTGGAGTTTCCTTTACGTCACTTTCAAACTCTCTAAAATTCAAAAGGATCGAGTTATCTTTGTCGTTAAACTCGTTAAAACCGAATAGCGACAAACTTGTCCATACAGACAAGAACGAGTTTCACTGTCGCTAGGCTCATTAAAACATAGCGACTGGTTTGTCCGAAGGGAAAATGATAGAACAAGCATATGTTATCCTCCTCAAGCTTGACAAAAATAAAGAGGTACTGATCAACAATGACTAGGGAGAAATTGGGAAGAAAACTTGAAGGAACTTTATTGGTAGCAAGTCGCTCTTGAACATGACACTTTCACTCCGCATCCGAGTCAGGTTGGGTTGTTCCATTCAATGGTCATATCACCATTGGTCCACCACACCATCCATATTTGGGTTTAACGCTACCAATCCATGTCAGTGTCGCTGGTATGTTTAAGAGAAGTCACTCAGAGAATTCACCTCTATCTCATCCACTACAATACATTCACGCTCCATTCTTTCATGACTGCCACCCTGAACCCTGTATCATGAGATCATTTTCACCTCCAAAATCATTTACTCCATTCTGTGTCATAGATGTGGAATTCATTAAGGCCCTCCTGCGATGGGTCGCTTCTTGTCGACATTAGCTCATTATCCAAGAAGTCGACTTAGGAACAACCCTTTCAGTACTTTGAAGCTTGCATGCCTCAATGGCAAGTTTCTCACTTCTGGCGATAGGTTTACATCAATGGCCTTTTACCGAAAGATTTTGCGTGGTGTTTGACACCAAGTCCCTTATTCACACCACGTGAATTGTACTGTAGTACCTTGAGGGTCATCATTATTATCGGTGATTCCTCTTGCACCTGTTAACAACTTACATCATTGGCTGGTAATCAGGCGATGTCTTTCCATGTTTGACCTCATAACATCTTTCACATGGATCAAGTTGTACTCTGAGTGAAGATTGAATGAGTTTGAAGACCCTGGATCTAGTTTCATCCATCTGGGCTGCGATATATTCAGGAAAATAAAGACATCAAATGTACATTGTTGCTGCACAGATGATCATCTGAATCAAAGGATGATGACTCTATCAGAATCATCAATCTCTCGCATAGAAGGTTGTCTGTCTTATGTACATGAAAATGAATTTATAAATCTGAGCATGGGAATGCCCGCCTTAGCTAGATCATGAAAAATATTATGAAGATAATGTGTTGTATTGTATCTTATTACAGGTCACCTCCTAGCTCGAAAAAAATTTGGATCCTCATGATAAAGCATTTCACCCGACATCAAAAGATTAACGACCCCATGCTTTAGGGGGCAACTGTTATAGACATTTTTGGGCTTTGTAACCCCAATCATACATGTCCATAAACCAAGGGCTCCTAAGTCCCTAAAAGTGTTGTTTCATACCCTAAAGGAACAAGGTTAGCTGATTACATCATCTCCCAGAAGTTCTCCACAGGAAGCTGCTCAGAACTGGTCAAAACTGGACCATACAGGTTTCTCAATATGAATGTCTAAAGTTAGCATGGGCTCCCTAATATAGAATTCGGCCAAGCAACATAGAAGCCTCATTCAACAGCATAGTTTTTGGGAAGTTAAGAATGGCAACACTGCAAGATTTTGGGAAGATTCCTAGGAGCAGATGCCCAAGTTAAAGGACCTAATTTCTCATTTGCAACTTCTGGAGCAGGATATGCAGACATATGATAAGGTTAAAAAATTTGGAATCCCTCTTCAACTAAAGGATACAGTCAATGGATCAAAGCAGATCAAATTCTAAGACAAGGAACACCACAAGTTCAACAAACTCTTGACTCAGAATTAATGAAAAGGAGAATACAGCTATCAAACGAAAGGGATATTCTTAGATGGGGATATGAAGAAAAAGGTACCTTTACTACAAGAGAGGATTATAATATCATTATCAAGGAACATATGGTGAAAGACCCTCTCTAGAGCAAATTATGGGACCCTACCGACTGGTCGAAAATTTCCACCTTTCTCTGGCTCCTTTGTCATAACAAGATCCTCACATCGGACAATCTTAGGAAGAGGAACTATCATGGGCCCTCTAGGTTCCCTAAGTACAGATAAGAGGAGGAATCTGTAAAGCATCTCATGCATTCCTGTCATATTGCACACAAGCTCTAGGAAAAGGTCAGTTTTCGATGCCGAAAGGAAGGAAGAATACATGGAGACGTCATCGCCACAGTTCGCAACTGGGATTAGAATCCTTATCAAAGAAAGATTTTAAATTTCTTATGGAAGATCATTCCCGGCTTCCTCATGCGGACCATCTGGAAGGAAAGAAAACGTAGAATCTTCAAGGATCATTCTGCGCCTTTAGAGAATCTTTGGAAAATTATTTGCCAAAATATCAAGGAAACCATCTCTCTCCATACCTGGTATCAGGAGGACCTTCCTACCATCCCCCAAGAACAAAACATCTGGGCTAACTAGAACCCTCAGTGGAATCAAGAACATGTTGCCAAAGGAACAACGCCTCTGTTGGGTCGTGCACCTGAAAAGTGGCTCCCCCCTCCCAAGAAAATGTTCCAGCTAAACTTTGATGGGGCCTCGAAAGGTAATCCAGGTAATTCGGGCTTTGGAGGTATTTTCAGAGACTATAAGGGTGCTCCTCTTCTATCCTTCCTGGGATCAAAAGGATGGGATACAAATCATTTGGCTAAATTGGAAGGTCTTTGGAAGGGTCTCATTCTAGCTCATAACAAGTGACTCTTTCCGCTTTTCATACAAGGCGATTCTCAGATCATCATAAATATGGTCTCCAAAATTATGCAAGGAACTCCCTCAAGTAAAGTGAGCAACGAATGCAGAATGGCGAGAAGGCTTGAGCTCATTGAATGTTGGCTCTCCTCTCACAGGGCGATCACTTATAAGCACATCTGCTGGGAAGGAAATAAAGTAGCTAACTTACTTGCTAACCTTGGAGTTGAATGTGGATTGTATCTTCACACAAGATCAATTTCCAGATTGGCTTCTGAAACCCAACTCACAGAATTCCAAATCCTTGTGAAGAATGAAATGAAATAGGAAGGGGAAGAGCACCCAGATGTGGGTGAATTAAATGTCAATTTATGGAATTAATTAAGGGTGTAGGTGCTCGGTCCTGCCAGCTGCAGAATAGTGCTATTCTCCATGCTCAAATCTACCTCAACCTGGCTCACCTAAGGCGAGAGCGATTCTACCTAAAGATTGACTTAACTGCTCACTTTTTCCGAGGTAAGGCAATTGCTGGTACAATCATGGTGAATTCGACTCTCCATCCCAGTATTTATTCCCCGTCTTCTTGCCTCTACCCATCCCTTGTAGAATTTCTCTATAGCAGGTCGGTTTTAGCCTTCAGTGGGTCACTCTTGGTGGCTATTGTTGTTGGAATTGCACTTCCCTCTCTCCATTCTCAGGCTTGTTCCTTGGACTTTGCTTGAATTCTCTTGGTGTTGTCTCATCTCCCCTCTAAAGATTCCTGTTTTTTTGAGCTTTCCCTCTGTGGCCTCACCATGGTCTGTCATCGCATGAGAAGCCGCCATGGAGGGTGCTGTGCCGGTCGTGGGCGTTTTTAGACGACTCACTCTGTCAATCAACCCTGTCCCCTACTACTCAGCCCTTATCTCAGGTGAATTCACCTCCTCCCAGCACTTCCTGTAGGCCTTTCCCGCATAATGCATCTCAATCTACTCACTTTAAGTTTCAGAGCAGCCTAAACATGCCCATCATCACAGCCAATATCACTGTTATCTTTTCTGAAGAAGAGGCTTTGGCTGAAGCTACAGAGAGCACTTCGGCTAATCTTTCTTAGGGTGGTCATAGAAGGGTGGGCAGCCATGGCATTGAGCAAAATTTGGTAGATGAAGGCAAGGTGGAAGGGCATGGTGAGTATCATGATGAGGGTGGTCCTCCTGGCGACTCTCAGCCACCAGGTGGTAGCTCTCATGGAGCCTATGTCATGATGGCCATTGCAGGTAGTTCCATTGACACCCGTCCCTCGTCGGTTCCTCCAGGCGGCAGTGGTGCTGGTGACGTGGCTAGGGATGAAGAAACTTAGTATGGCAATGCTTGCTCGATTGTGGAGGAGCTGCTTGACCAGGACGTGGAAATGTGATGCCACCTGGACATTTTCATGTCCTCCCAGTTTCTTTCTGGTGTTTCTTTTGGTTAAAGTTCAGGCGGTTTTGGGATGGTGGTTCTAGTTTACCCTCAACAGTTTGGTAGCTTGGTTCTTTTTTCCTGGTGGGGTGGCAGCCTGTTTCTCTTCTACGGATTTGGTTAGCGTCTCTGTTTCTTGTTTCTAGTCTTGACATTTTCTAGTTCCTATGATCTTATCGTTGTATTCCGGTTCCAATGTTTGGCTCCTTGATTACTGTAACTGGTTCTCCCATTCTTGGGATAGTTTTGCTGCGTTGAATGCTCTCAGTTGCTCTTTCCTGAGGCTTCAACTTCCTTGTAACATTATTTTGATTTTCCTTTACTAGATTTAGCCTTTATCGAGAAAAAAAAATAGTGGGCTTCTACGGGGCACAATAATAATAGTATGGGGACTACATGGGTAAAACAATGTATTAATGGGGTTGTACTAATAACAATAAGGGGTTACACTAGTAATATATGGGCCTAACATGCCCCTCTCCTTCAAAAATTGTTGTCCTCAACACTTGAGTAGTTCTTGATGCTTCTGTACAAAATTCTTGTCCTCCCATGTGGAATCTTCAGCGGGTAAGTTCTTCCACCTAATGAGATAGTCTGAAATTGATCGATTTCGTAGTTGTTGGGTTCTTGTTTCTATGACTTCTCTAGGTTCCAATATGATTTTTCCTCCCTCTTCAAGTTTTGGAAATATTTTCTGAATTGGGATATTCTACAACTTTCAAATGAGTGGCCAGACTTCATTGTCCTTCTTCCATTCATCCCTTGCTTAGTTTATCCAATTTGGTTGGATAATAGAAATAACAGAAAACAATGCTTCCACATCCTCATCCTTTCTTGAGAGTGCATCCGCAACAAAACGTTTCTTCCCTTTTCTATAGATGATGTCAAAGCCATAACCCAACATATTTGTGACCCATTTTCTCTGTTCTTCTAAAGATAATATTTGTTATAAAAAGTATGTAAGACTATCATGATCCGTTTTTACCTTGAAGTGTCTTCCCATTGGGTAACATCGCCATTTCTTAAGTGCATGTAATATTGCCAACATTTCCTTCTCATAAATAGCTTGCTTGAGATGTAGCCATAAAAATACCCAATCACATACATCAAAATATTTTTCACTACGATGTTGATCTAACTGTTGTTTCATTCGATTTTGCACCAAAGTGGCATTATCTTTTAAAAGTTGGAGAAATTGTTGTTGATGCTCGATGTGATTTTTCACTAGAACCTTTTTCTTCTTGATATGTCCTTCTATCTTGAGGGTTTAAGGAGTGGTAATTTCTTCCAATGCTTTACAAGATATGGTTGGATTCATTCCTTGATGATCGATGCGATCTTTCACTTCTTGAACATTTTTCTCCTTGATATGTCCTTCTATCTTGATAGTTTGAGGAGTGGTAATTCCACCCAATGCATTACAAGATATGGTTGGATTCATTTCTTCTTTCTCGATGTGATCTTTCACTTCTTGAACCTTTTTCTTCTTGATATGTCCTCCTATCTTGAGAGTTTGAGGAGTGACAATTTTTTCCAATGCTTTACAAGATATGGTTGGATTCATTTTTTCTTTCTCTGAGGTTGGGTCCTAGTGTATATCCTCTTCTTTTGATGTTTCTTAATCCTTTTCTTCCTCCTCTTCATACTCTATGTAAAATGATTTCCTCTCAGCATACATATGACCTTTAGTGAATTTTCTATCACAATTGTAACAAAGTCCTTTTTCTGTTTTTTCTTCCAATTGTTGGGGTGTAAATCTTGTAGGTTGTGGAAGGCTAGAAGAAGAAACACTTCCATAATTATAGTCATGAGTGGTGGGATTCCTTGTTTCCATAATTTCACTTTCAATTTTTCTTGCCCACCTAAATGCCTTCTCCAATGAATCATGTTCCCAATGACAAACCTCATGTCGAATGTTATCCTTTAAAGTACTTATGAAGAAATCAGTCCTTTTCCTCTCTCGAATATCATTTACCCTTAGATTAAATTTTTGAAAGTCCTCAGTGTGCTTTGCCATTGAACACTTTTTTTTGAGATTTATCAATTGGCTAAAGAAGGTGTTTCTCTTTGTATACTCATAATTTGCTATCATTTCCTCTGTGAAAATTGACCACGTAACAAGTGGCTTAAAAGAACAAGGCCCTTTATACCATAAAAATTAATCTGGTTCTAAATATGAAGATGCAATACATACTTTCTATAATAGTTGTGCCTCATGTAGATCAAAATATTGCTCCATCTGTAGTATCCAATTTACCGGATCCTTGCCATCAAACTTCCTCATATCACCTTTTCTTGATTTTAGGAGCTTGATCTTGAAATGACTATAACTCTTTAATTTTAGCTCTTCTCGTTCTGAAATTGCGACTTGCAGTGACCCTCTATGTCCTCTTTCCAATGCCACCAGTCCAATCAAAATTGGATTCTTGAAGAAAGAGTTATGCACAATCTCCCAAGATGATCTGATTATATACGTTTTCCGAAGAGCGAACTTGTATGAAGTGCCACGTGTCACTATTTTGACCTTTGGATCTCAAAACTATACACAAAAACTTACAGTCTGTCCTCTTTCTGTAACTTCTGAAAAAAATTCAATCTGATGTTTAGAGTGAATGTTATGACGATTTTCCCAAGGTAACCTATTTGGAATGAAATTCGGGGGTCTGCAAAAACCCTAAATTCTGCAGATTATATCTTTGAAATTATAGCGAGACATGATCTGAAATTCAGAGCCAAGGTTTAGACCGATTTCTTGTCAAATGGGTTTTTGTTTTAACTTTTGAAACTTTGTAGAGAAAGAGTCATATCAAAAATCCCATGATAACCTATTTTAGTCGAAATGATGGAGCTTGCAAAAAACCTAACTTCCTAAGATCATATCTCCGAAACTATAGCGAGACAAGCTCTTAAATTCACACCTGAGGTTCAATGCGAGTTCCTCTCAAATGGGTTTTTGTTTTCGCTTCTGAAATGTCGCATAAAAATGTTATAGTAAAAATGCGATGATGACCTATTTGGAGCAATGAAACCCTAGAATCCACAACTCTAATACCAAATGTTATGAAACCATCTCACAAAAAGATAGAAAAGATAGAGCAACGCCTTAGAAATAAGCCTCTTCGAGGGGGAAACCTCCTTTACATTACAGAAATGAACAATTCTTGGATGATACAAATGACAAGACCTCCTTTCTATATATAGAAGTCTAAGGGGTCATAATATAATCAGAGCCGACATAACAATAATAATGTAAGGGCACAATAATAACAATAGTGAGCTTCTATGGGGCATAATAATAACAATATGGGGACTACATGGGTACAACAATATAACAATGGGGTTGTCCTAATAACAATAAGGGGTTACAATAGTAGTATAGCGTCCTAACACTTTTCCATCACGCCAGAAAGATCCCCATGGAAGACATTATGTGTGATGTCGAGTTTTGAATTAGGGGCTTGACTGATAAAATCAAGGACACTATTAGGCAATATTGTGTTTCCATCCTCAGGAAGGCCAATCCCTCTAAGGACAATCTTAGTAAGGGTGAATTTGATGCCCTTAGATCCTTGAACCAGAACAAGGACATAGTCATTCTAAAAGCTGATAAAGGTGGGGCTTCTGTTATCCTCGACAAGGAGGATTATCTTAAGAAGATGTTGGATCATCTTTGCAATAGTGGAAGCTATAAAAAGCTTAGTAAGAATCCCCTGAAAAGGATCTCCAAGAATGTTTCTCTAGCCATTAAGTCTAGCAACATTGTGGCTTCCTTCAGTCACAAACTTATTGAGAGTAGCCCCATCACTCCTAAGATCTATGGGCTTCCTAACATCCACAAGGACGGGCCCCCCCTGAGACCTATTGTCAACACCATAGGAGGGCCCACCTACCTCCTAGCAAAATATCTTGCCTGGAAGCTTAAACCCCTTGTTGGGCTTACAGAGTCCTTCGTCAAAGACTCATTGATTTTTTAATTAGTTATAAGGCATAAAGTGTGATCCTGGGGACATTATTGTTAGCTTTGATGTGGTTTATCTTTACACTTTCATTCCTATAAAGGAGGCCATTGAGGTCATTAATCACCTCACTAACCCTGATACTGCTCATTTAGTAGAGATTTGTCTTACCTCTACTTTTTTTTGCTTTGAAGGGGAATTCTATGAGCAGATTTATGGGGTTGCCATGGGCTCCCCCTTGTCCCCTGTTGTGGCTAATATTTTTATGGAGGACTTTGAATCTAAGGCTTTGGAATGAACCCATCTCTTGCCGAAGCTCTGGAAAAGATTTGTGGATGATACTAATGTCATCTGGCCTCATGGCCATGAGGAGTTGGATCTATTTTTTCAAAATCTCAACAATCAATCTTCCTCCATAAAGTTTACTATGGAGCAAGAAGTTGATGGGTGCCTAACTTTCCTTGATGTTCTCATTTCAAAGAGTGAATACGGTTCTTTCTCCCACAAGGTGCTTCGTAAGAAAACTCATATTAAGCAGTATCTGCATGTAAACCCTCACCATTTCCATGCTAAAAAAATGGGTTGTTCTCAACACGCTTGCTACTCGTGCGCTAAAAATCTCTGATGAAGGGAACCTTGATAAAGAGAAAGCCCATCTTCTTAAATTTTTTGTTAATAATGGTTATAGTAGGCACCATGGTCTGAAAGCCTTCCTTAGAGCTGGCAAAGGTCCCAAGGTTAAAAAATACCCCTTAGATCGAGTCGCAGGGGTGCATCTCCCTTTCATTGAGGGGAGCACTGATAGGATTGTGGGAATCCTTAGGAGGCATAATGTTCCGTCTACCTTCAGACCCCTCAACACCATCTACAGCTCCCTTCGATCTGTTAAAGACCCAATTGACTCCAAGGACATGAAAGGTGTTTATTTTATTCCCTATTCATGTGGGACCCCTTATGTTGGTGAAACTAGGCTCTCTATTAATCAAAAGATTCATGAGCATGCATCTAACATCAAGCATGGGAGGACTCGGACTTCAACCTTGGCTGAACATGAGGAGAAGACTAAGCATCATATATGTATTGAGGAGGCTAAGGTTATTGCTAAGATTGTTGATTTTCATCATCGGAAGTTTAGAGAGGCCATAGAAATCAAAAGTAGGCCAAGCAATCTCAATAGGGATGACGCTTGGAAGATTAGAAGTTGTTGGATCCCTGCCCTTTCCTCTTAGCTCTCCCAGTTCCCCCCCTCTTTTTTTCTTCCCCTTGTTTCCTTTTTGTTTTTTTCCCTTGTCTTTGTGATCGAATGGATTTCTTGTTCGTTTTCTTTTTAAATGGATAAAAAATCCTCCCGTATTATTGAGGTGGAGTTCTATAATTTTAGTAGATGTTTTTCTTAGTAATTTATATATAAATAAATATGTTTAAAATTATAATCATATATTAATTGATTATCATTTAGGTGTATTCTTTATCATACTCTAATTTGACTAAAGAGTTATCCAATTTATTTAGTAATGAATAATCTTTTATTTATTATTTTATTCTAGTTAATACCATAGTACCAGTTTATATATTTTTAATAAAAATTAAGGATATTCGGTTATATAAAAATAGTATTAGTCATAACAATAAATATAATATACTATATTATGAGTTATTTAATTTGTTTTATTAGTAAAGATAATATGCCTAATCAAAATATTTTTAATTAGATATATTTAGGTTCATATGAATTAAAAACAATTAATTTTGGAAAAATAATAAATATTTTGATTTAAATTAAATTTATTCTATAAATTTATAAATCTAGCTATTTTTATAAAAATAAAAATAAAATAAATAAATCTAGTTAATACCGTAGAAACTCATAGGTTGGATGAGTTTATATATTTTTAATAAAAATTATTCATATTTGGTTATATAAAAATAGGTTTAGTAATAGAATTAACTAATTAGATTAAACATAATATATTATATTATGAGTTATTTTAATGAGGGTAATTAAAATATTTTTAATTAGATTTATTTAGGTTCATATGAATTAAAAATGATTATTTTTGGTTAATTAATAAGTATTTTCATTATAGTTCCTAGGTTGAAAATATTTCTAAATTAAATTTATTTAGGTTCATATAAATTAAAAATAATTATATCTAACAAATTAATTAATGAATTAACTATCTCTTAGACCAGTCAAATATAGCTGTCCGTGTGGTCAATTATAGTGTTTCTCCGTCCTAGCTGTTTTTTTGTAATTGTTAGAATGATCTCTCTATTTATTGAAGACTATAACAAGGGATATTGGGGTCACTGTATTTAATATCTACCAATAGTAATTGTCCATGGGGTAAGATGGTGTTGTTAGCGGTGACGAGCGAATCTCGTTCCACATTAAACATTTAATAAGAAATTCCGAACAGTTTAAAATGGATCGATATACGTTATTAGAAATTATAAAGGAGGAGGTGGTAGTTGCAATGGTTTGTGATTTATTTTTTCAAGTCATTGATTTTTGTAAAACATATGTATATTTTTTAACAGTTATATGACCTTTTATAAATATATTTTTATAATTGTTTATATTTATTAAATTGTTAATATAAAATCTATATTGATATTTTTTTAATTTTTTTTAAGTTACAAATAAAAGGGACCAGTGAAATTCGACCTTGAAGAAAAACCAAGTTTGATTTTTCACATCACTAATTTAAGTAGTAAGAGACTTTAAATAGAAAATTAGAGTGTTTTTAATTAAAATTATTAATTAAATAAGTTTGATTTTCTAATTTTATATTAATATTATTTTTTCAAAATTTAATTATATAGAATTTTTGTTTTTTTTATCCTATTATTTTAATAATAAAATAAAAATTAAGATAATATTGGATAATAACAATAGAAGATCATTACATTATAGTTGACATTATTTTTTAATTTTTTAGATTTTAAATTAATATTAATTTTTAAAAATTTAATTACATATTTTTTATATTATTTTATTATTTGAATAATAAAATAAGGTGTGTAATAATTCTTGAATTTACATTTTTGTGATATATATCAAGTATTGAGAAAATATGATTTATGTTGAAAATTTTTGTTATGTGTAGATAAATGAAATACGATGTGATTTAAGCTCAAAAATCTTCCCATTTATAATAATATTGGATAATCACATTATGAATGCAATATTATATAGCATATTTAACATTAATCTTACAACAAACCTAGATTTATTATAATAAATTATATAAATTAAAAGAATAATTTTAATTTATATAATTTATAAATAAAAAATTATAAATCCTAAATAAGAGTAATAATTTATATAGAGATAGTTGCCAAGGAAGAGGTAGTTGCACTGGTTTGTGTTTTTTTAATTTAGATTTAATTTTTATAACTAATATATTGAATTTAAAAAAAAATTTATTTCTTTAGTAAGTTTAATGACCATTTATAAACAAACTTTTATAATTGTTCACATTTATCAAATGGTTAATTTAGAATCCATGCTTATATTTATCAACCTTTACTAATTCATAAGTCATAAATAAAGGGAGTAGTGAAGTTAGACAGTTGAAAGAAACACAAATATGACTTTCTATATCACTAGCTTTAAATAGTAGGACACTTTAAGTACAATATTGAAACATTTGCAATTAATAGTATTAATTAAATATTGTTTATTTTTTTATTTTTAAATTAATATTATTTTTTCAAAATTTAATTATATGATTTTTTTTTTTTATATTATTATATTATTTTAATAATGAAAGAAAAATATAATAATATTGAATAATAACAATAGAAAATTATACAATATAATTGATACTATTTTTAGATTTTTTAGATTATATATATATATATATGTATATAATTTTATTATTTAAATAATAAAATAAAATTTATACTAATGTTGGATAATCACAATATGAATACAAGATTAAGATTATATAATATAGTTGACATTAGTTTTATAACTAACCTAGATTTATTAAAATAAACTATATAAATTAAAAGAATAATTTTAATTTATATAATTCATTAATGAAGAATTATAAATTCTAATGAAGAATAATAATTTATATATAGTTAGTTGGCGGAGGACAAGGTAATTGCATTAATTTGTGTTTTTAATAATATATAGAGTTAGTTGGCGGTAAAGAAGGGACAAGAAAGTAGTTGTAGTGGTTTGTGTTTTTTTTTTTAAATTTAGATTTAATTTTATAATTAATACATTGATTCTTTTATAAATATATATCTTTTATTAGTTAAATGACTTTTTATAAATATATTTTTATTTGTTGACATTTATTAAATCGTTAACTTAAAAACCATGTTTATATTTCTCAATTTTTACTAAGTCATAAATAAAAGGGCTTCATGAAGTTACACAGTTGGACTATTGAAGGACAAACAAGGCCGATGAATCACTAGTTTTAAGAAGTCTGATAATTTAAATTAAAAATGAAAGCGTGTGCAATTAATATTTTTAATTAGATGTGCATGGAACTATATGTTATTTTCCAAATGAAAGCTACACAATCTTGATATAAGCCTCCTTCCATGGTGAAGGGGGTGGGAATTTAGAGCAAATAGATTTAGGGAGCGACGATTGGTAAGAACTAGGGTTTACAAAATTAATGAGGCGTTGAACGCCATGGAGGAGCGTAAAGCGGGGAGCTCAACTCCCTCCTATACTCAGGTAGTCTCCAGGCGAGGCAAGAAACCGCTGGAGGTTGAAAAAGGTCCTTCAGGAGGAGGGAAATGGGACAACAACGACACAAAGGAGCAGAATAATAGGACGAAGAGAGACAGGAAAAAAGATAAATAAGATGAGGACAAGAAACAGGAAGCAGAAAACAAAAAACAAAATGGTGCATGTAAGCCTAAGACCGTTGTCACACCCAGAGTGGTGTTATGTGATCCAGCACTGTAGGCACATAGGGATCACATGAGGACTTATGTTATCATTTGTAAATTCATGGGGTTATGACCCACAGAGAAGGTGCTACAGGCGTGGATTAAATATCACTGGAAACCTAAAGCGGATATAGAACTACATCTTGGGTCAAAGGGTTTCTTTACTGTAGTCTTTACAAACATTGAGGATAAAGATAGGGTGTTTGAAGGAGGGCCCTACCTCTATGCAGATGCAGGCCTCTATGTGCGGCCTTGGATGATGAATTTTGTCCCGAAGCATGAGACCTTCACTTCGGTTTCTGTTTGGATATGACTCTACTCCTTACCACTAGATTACAGGCAACAAGAATCTTTATCAGCAATAGGAATAATTAGGGCGTTTTGTTAAAATATCTGAGGTAATGAGAAGGGGAAAGTACACCTCCTTTTCCCGTATATGTGTGGAGATGGATCTCTCTGGAGCTCTACTGGATGAGGTGATCTTGGAATTTTTTGATGAATAATGGGTGCAAACAGTGGATTATGAACATGTTCCTTTTAGATGTCACAAATTCCATGAACATGGGCATCTAGTTAGAGACTACCCTATCAACAATACAGAGAGCAGAAGCAAAGTTACAAGAGGGAAATAAACTGAAAGCTTTCATAAAATAGGAAATAGAGGTAAATGAGGGAAAATGCTGCAAAAGAAAAACCACACTGAGGAAAAACAGGCAAGTCGGAACAAGTACAAGATACGAGAAGAAGAGGAAGAGGTAACAGAGGCAAATCAGGCCACAGAGGATAGCACAGGGGAGAAGGAAAAGGAAGAAAACAGGGAGAAGATATAGGACAATAACCAACAAAATGAGACTATGTTGAGTAACATGGAACTGGAAATGGACCAAGAAATGAACCCGAGTGAGGTGGAAACTGAGGATCATGAACTACAGGATATTCTTAAAAGATTCCTGAAATAATGGACCATGAAAGGTATGGATTCACTACCTCAAGATGAATTTAATAGAGTGCAAGTGGAGAACTCAGGCTAAAGGGCTGGGAGGGAAAAGAAACCTCGAAAGACAGGACAATGAAGGGGTGAAAACCTTGAAAACCACATCAGGACTTGCTCCCAGAAACCCAGGAAGGAAAATGGGCAGAAAGAAACAAAATATGTTACTGATAGAATGTGGAAAACTGATGATATATTCAGGTAAGATGAAAGATCTAACCAACGACTTATTTACAAATATTTCTTAATGAAGCTCACATCTTGGAATATTAGAGGTCTAGGAAGTAAAAGGAAGGAAAATAATCTTAACAATAGAATGAAACAAGAAAATCCAGATATGATTTTCAACCAGGAAACTAAATGTTCAATTCAAAAAATAAGAGAAACACATAGAAAATGGCTCAAGAGATATGAATTTCTAGAAGTCAAGGTAGAAAAAAAAACAGGAGGTATTCTCACACTTTGGAACCCCCAAAAGTTTGGCATAGTGGATGATAAGGCATCTAGGAATTATTTATCAGTGGCTATTCAACGTGTGGGAGATAGGGAGACTTATTTAATCACAAATGTTTATGGCCCTCAGAGACCTAATGACAAACTCAGACTACTCACTCCTCTAGAGGATCTAAGAGATAGACATTCAGGAATACCATGGATTCTGGGTGGGGACATCAACATGATCAAATCTCTGTCAGAAGAAAAGGTGGGACCAAAACACTAAGCAGAGACTCTATAGAACTTTAGAACTTTATAGACAACATGAAGCTAGTTGACATAGTTACAAGTAATGACTACTTTACCTGGAACAAAAAAATAGGAGGAGAGTCTCAAGTAGCCTCAAAGTTGGATAGATTCATTATCTCAAAGTACCTCATGCTCATAGGCCTTGATATGATAGTGAGAATTCTCCCCTTTGCTGGCTCAGACCATTGGCCTGTTCAATTTGAGGCGAACTGCATTGGAACCTCAAAGAATAGACCTTTTAGGTTTGAAAACATCTGGCTCATCCATCCAAAATTTATTAGAAACATTGAAAAATGGTGGAAATAAGATCTACAGATCCAGGGAATGAGGATGTTTCTATTACAAAAAGGATAGAAACATATCAAACTCAGGCTCAAATATTGGAATAAGAATGAGTTTGGCAATATTTTTGATGCGAAAAAAAATTGTTGAAAGGAAAATGCAGGAAAATAATCAAACCCTTATCACAGATGGCTTTGATGGGGAAAGAAATGAACAAGCCAACAAGCATCAACAGGATTGGGAGGACTTCTGCAAATTAGAGGAAATATTTTGGAGAAAAAAATCAAGAGTACAATGGCTAAAAGAAGGGGAAAGAAACACAAGGTTTTTCCATAAATCTACAATGGAACACAGGTCTCACAACAGAATATCCATGATCAAGGACTTCAGAGGCCAATATCTCAATACCCATAAAGAAATAGAAGTTGTGTTGGTTCAACATTTTCAAAGCATAGCAGAGGATGGTCTCTTAGATAGATCACAATTTATTAGAGACTTCACAAAGAACATCCCTATGCTAGTAACAAGAGAAGATAATTATAATCTTAATAGGTCGGTGAATGAAAGGAGGTTAGTGAGGTCATGAAAGAAATGAAAAATGGAAAAGCGCTAGGCCCAGATGGTTTCAATGTAGATTTCTTTAAAGCATGCTGGAGTATTTTCAAGCAAGATATTTTGAATGTGGTGGAGGACTCCAGGAAAAATAGAAATGTATTGGAGGCGCTTAATACATCCTTCATCTCCTTGATTCCTAAACAGGACAATTCTACGAAACTGGATAGATTTAGACCTATAGCTTTATGCAATGTGGTGTATAAGATAATATCCAAAATTATTGCCAATAGACTCAAACCCCTTCTTCCTACTCTAGTTTCTTTGGAGCAGATGGGATATGTGGAGGGTAGACAAATTCTCAATAATATCATTCAAGTCCAAGAGGTGGTTCACCCATTGATGAGTAAAAGATAAGCAAGAATGACTATGCAATTGGACCTAGAAAAGGTGTATGATAAGTTAAATTGGACCTACATCAGGAAGGTCCTGCTAGCTTTTGGATTTGACCTCAACTGGGTAAGATGGGTAATGGCCCTAGTGACTTTCACTAGTTTTTCAATTCTGGTAAATGGTTCTCCATCTAAGACCTTTAAACCTTCAAGAGGACTCAGGCCGGGAGATCCTCTATCCCCCTTTCTCTTTATTCTTATTATGGAAGGACTAGGTCGAGCCATAAAGTTCGCTAAAGAAGCAAGTAAGATCGAAGGTCTCAAACTATGCGGGAACGGACATGATTTGACCCATCAACAATTTGTAGATGATACAATGCTACAGGGCATTCCCATAGTCAAAGAAGCACTAGCTTACAAACAAATCATGAGTGATTTCACTATGGTGGAGGGCACATAGGTGAGTGTCTCCAAATCAAATATTTTCTTTTTGAATACTAACATTGCTATTCAGTGAAGTATCTCCAAAATTCTGGGATTTCAAATAAATATGCTATCTTCTAAATATTTGGGAGTACTGCTCACACACAAACCTCTGAACAAGACTGTTTGGGAGTCTGTGATTAATAAGCTGCAGGACAAGACTCGCATATGGACTAATAGATCTTTGAACTTGGCGAGCCGAATGGTGCTTACAAAAGTTGTCCTACAAACAATCCCCATCTTCATGTTTTCAGCCCTTCCAACTCCAAAAGGAGTTTCGCAACAATGCAGAAATATCCAAAGAGATTTCCTTTAGGGTAAAGGGGAATAAAATAAGAAATGGGCCTTGGTAGCCTGGGAAAAGATTTGTAAGCCTAAAAACCATGGAGGTTTAGGACTGGATAATCCTGAAGTGCTAAATAAATTTTTGGGGGAAAACTTATGGTGGAAATGTGTAAAAGATTCAGATGCTTCTTAGGCTCAAATTTGGAACCAGAAATATGAGGGCAATTGGCAAAACAAGGACCACATAAGAATGTCTGGAATCATAAAAGGCTCCCACATCTAGAATAAATCTTGGGAAAATAGAGACATAGTTCAAAGGAATAGCTTCTGGGAGATTAGAGCAGGAGACCCAACATGGTTTTGGGAGGATAAATGACAACAGGAACCTAAGTTGTTAAGAGAGGACTTTGTGGATCTCAAGAATGATATTGATAACAAAGGGTTACTTAGGGTAAATGTTTTTTGGGATCAAGAAAATAGCGAAGGAAAATGGAGAACCTGCAAGAAAATGGAATACAGGGCTAATAGCCCCTTGGAAGAAAAGGTTGATGCTCTAATGGCCATTATGGATCAAAGAAAGATACTAATATCAGCTGATCTTGACCAACTTAGATGGGGAAATAACAATGAAGTCACCTTTAACTTTAAAGAGGCAAAGCGCATAGCCCTTGAGCTTGATTCCACAAAACTAGATTGGGTTTGGAAGAATCTCTCGAGGAAACAAGGATGGATGAAAACCAAATTGTTCATGTGGCTAGTGCATCATAAGAAAATGCTGACATGGGAGAATATCTAGAAAAGGGGCATTTTGGGACCATCCACATGCCAACTTTCTGAATCATAAGAGGAAACAATGGAGCACCTTCTCAACACCTGCATATTTACCTCCATGTTGTGGGATGGTTTTACCTTAATGTGTAGACAAACAGACAGGGACAGAGGAAGCATTGCCAATACCCTAAGCAACTGGAGGAGGAACTTCTCTGATTATAAAACAATAAACAAAGCTTGGGCTTTAGCTCCAAGCTTCCTAATATGGGATGTATGGAAAGAACACAACGATAGAATTTTGAGAAATAAAAAAAGTTCATCCTAGACCATCATGGAATAAATTTTAAGACAACTCAAGGAGATGGTTGGAACTTTAATGCAAACACCCCCTACAAATCTCCCTTGAAATGCTGATGTGCAGATACTTCTACAGTTGGGTATGCAGGGGCTTATTCCTTAGGGCAAGAATAGGTTGGTAAAGAAACTGGTCACTGATAAAGATTTTTGGCATCCTCCCCCTCACGGATTTATGAAATGTAACATAGATGGGGCCTCAAAAGGAAATCTGGGTATGACCGATTATGGTGGTGTAAAATGGGATGAAAAGGGTTGCATATAATACATTTTTCATTTCAATCTGGGAAGAGCCACAAACAATATGGCGGAGCTAATTGCACTAGAGCAATGTTTAGAAATCCTGAAGAACAATAATCTTCAGAATATCCTAATTGAAGTATATTTTGAGCTGATCATTAATTCGGTCAAGAGAATCCATTGTGGTTCGGCTCTGGAAAATGTATCGAGACACTTGAGGACTCTTCAGGTTTATCAAATAATCCATCTCGACCTTAAAAACATGAGAACCTTAAGCTTCACACATGTGCACAACACGAGCAATAAATTTTCAGACATACTTGCCATGAAAGGTGCTCTTTACACTAAAAGCAGTAAGAAGTACAGATGGCAAGAGTTTCCATGGGATAGATTGAGGGATGGCTGTCTCAACTAGGCGAATGAGGACCAAGAGATGCATTAGAACAGAGAATGTCAATAGTAGTTTGTAGATACACTATCAACATGAAGGGGATTTCTAGAGGTAATTTTGAAAACAACATGCAGGCCTTTATTAGCTTTATTAGGCCAGAACAACTCAGACAAAAAGTTCTTCGGTGGGAGATGATCCACAGATTGAGGAATTTTTCAAAACTTTCTCCTAACACAGATCAACTCGGTTTTACTCGGTGGGAAGAGGGGGTGAAGAGTCTTCAATTAGAAGGAACAATAACACCCCACCATAGGCATATAAGTATGGGCAATGGATACAAAGAACTGGCCTAGTTGGTCTATAGGTTTTCGGATGCTTGGATGGCAGGAATCACTCCTGATTTTCTTCAAATGGAGATACCTCTCATCTATTGGATCAAATGGCTAAGGATCAAGGGTGGAGATTTGAATTGCAGATTGATGGGTTCAGGTCAGAGTCTTTTCTTCTTCAGTAGACTCGAAACCTTACTCATAATTACCTTTAGTTTCAATACTACCCTCAAGGTGATTTTTGGCTTATCGGAAGTTCTCATCTCCAGAAAGTGGTTTCAAAGATTTGAGCTCGATGCCACTCAACATGGAACACATGGCTCTAGTAGGAGGGAGAATACCGCCCTCATCGGGCAGGTATTCTCCGAGCTTCTTTTCCATCCGATATGTTTATCAACCATTGGATCTTACGAGGCAAATGAATAGCCCAGGATCATTTTGTATATTGGTGGGTCCAGGTCAGAGTTATGCCTTATTGTTATCCTCCATGCTTGTTCAGCTTCATGGTAGGTAGTAATGAATTTTGGACGGACCACATACACAATGTTTATGCCCCTTTTCGAACCCAAAATTTGAATAGCTTGATTTTTAATTCCTTTTCGGGTTCGGTTTTAGTTCCAACTTGTATGGACTTTTTCGCTTCGTTTTTATGGATCAAGTTGCATCTTTATTTTGAAGGACGTATGGGTGGGAACCCATGGCACAACTGGTTAGCCTTGGGCTCGTGGGTCCATACCCTAGGAGGGATAGTTAATTCTATGTCCCCTGATTCCTTAGGGTTGGCTGTAATGTATGTAATTAATCCTTTTTATTTAATATGAATAGAAGGCATGACTCTTGCTTCAACAAAAAACATTAATATTGTTAACTAAATATTTTGGATTTTATTATTATTTTCTCAAAATTTAATTATGTAAATCTTTTATTTTTTATATTATTATATCATTTTAATAATAGAAGAAAAATTATAATAATATTCGATAATAACAGTAGAAGATTATACAATATAGTTGACACCATTATAGGATTTTTTAATTTAAAAAAATATTAATTTTTAAAAATTTAACTATTTATTTTTTATATTATTTTATTATTCCGGTAATAAAAGATTTTTTTTCATAATATTGGATAATAACATTATGGATACAAGATTATATAATATAGTTGGCATTAATTTTACATCCAACATAGATTTATTAAAATAATTCATATAAATTAAAGACTAATTTTAATTTATATAATTTATTAATGAAGAATTATAAATTCTAATGAAGAATAATAATTTATATAGAATTAGTTGGTGGAAAGGAGGCAATTACAGTGATTAGTGTCTATTCGATTTAGATTTAATTTTTATAATTAATATAATAATATTTTTTTAAATATATTTGGTTGACTTGATAAAAGACTTTTTATAAATATATTTTTTATAATTGTTCACATTTATTAAATGGTTAATTTAAAATCCATGCTTTATTTCTCAACCTTTACTAAGTCATAAGTAAAAGGAACTTGTGAAGTTGGACACTTAAGGAATAACAAGTGTGACTTTCCATATCACTAGCTTTAAGTAGTAAGAGACATTAAATACAAAATTAAAGTGTTTTTAATTAAGATTATTAATTAAATAATTTTTATTTTTAACCTTAAATTAATATTATTTTTTCAAAATTTAATTATATGTTTTTTTTGTATAATTTATGATGTCTGCAGTCATAATTATCTCTTTGCTATAATAATTCACATTCAGCGGTAACAGAAAAACAATCCGGCTCATGTGCGTTTGCAGCTTTCTGATATCAAGTGCACTATATTGTTCTAATACATGTCTGCTCATATATTTTCAAGTATGAATAATTCACCACAATTGCCAAAGATTACCAAAGGTAGACCTAGCATAGTTACTCTATAGAGCCTCTATGAGTATATAGAGTCTTTAGAGAAATGTAGAGAAGAAAGAGAAGTCAAGCTACAAACAGAGTTAGCAGCCATGATGGAAAAATTCACACCTCTTGAAGAGAAGATCAAAAAACAAATAGAAAATAAAATAGAACTATTGGAAAATAAGATGGAGGCAATGGAGACTGGGTTGCAGGTAATAGAAAAACAAAACCAAGATATGAACCAAACATCCCAACAAGTAGATGTTGATACTTTAGAGAGTCTTAAAATGAAGGACATGATTAAAGAGGTAGAAGATAAAGTTAATAACCACCTCAGCCTAAATAGTGTGGTAGGTAAATTAGATATCAAACCAATTAAAGATGAAATGAAAAAATTGATAGAATTAGACCATGAGCGTAACAAAAGGGCCTTCAACCTTATAATATTCAGTTTTAAAGAGGAGATAGATGAGGATACTTTAGACATAGCCCAGACATAATTACATAATAGATTACAAATTGAAACAACGTGTCTCACAAGAAGCAACAAGGATGGGGAAACTAACTGAGAATAAAGGAAGGCTAATCCGAATAATGGTGAGCTCTACTGACCATAAGTATGATATACTTAGTAAAACCTCAAGTATAAAAGGAACAAGAATATTTATAAATGAAGATATCATTCTAGAAGATTAAGCAGAATTGAGAAAGGAGGTTCAAAAGGTAAAGGAAGCTAGGAAGGAAGGAAATTGGGCAATAATCAGAAATAGAAAAGCTGTTATTCGAGATAGAAACCAAAAAGATAATAATAAATAGCAATTCAACATGCTCTAGATTCTTTCTTGGAATTGTTAGGGCTTTCCATGGAACAAAGGCCCCAAGCTAAGTTGGATCTCGAATTATGTTGATATTATTTTTCTTGTTGAAACTTGGGAGCATGAAGAATCTAAGGTCACTAACATAGATGGCTTTACATTATGGTCTACTTGGAATAAACAATCCTCCCATAGAGGCATTGGGGGTATAGCTTGTTACATTAAGGAGAACATCTCTACCCATGCTAGGATTTATAAAATGATATTTCTACTCTAAGGAATGAAGGCAATATCCTTTTAATGGGTGACTTTAATGCTCGAACTTCAAGCAACCAAGCTATTCTTCTAAGAAATCATTCCAACCCTAATCCTCTTTGGTTAGACAAAGACCTTCCTCTCGCTAGCCAATACAAAAGGAGCTCTGAAGACCTTACGGAGAATTTGTTTGGGCCGAAGCTAGTCAAGCTTTTTAGTGTTCAGGATCTCATAATTTGCAATGGTATAAAGAAGTGGCCCAATTCTAGCCAGATGACTTGCATCCATGGGCTTCGTAGCACTGTGGTAGACTATGTTATCTTCTATCTCCCTCTATACAATGAAATAACAAATTTTGACAACTTAAATGACCACGAGCCTATCTCTGATCATAGGCCTTTACTTATAACTCTGAATTTTGTCATGCATAGAGATCCCATAGAAGATAATCCTTATAGCCAAAGGAACTTAATCTTTGATAGAAATAAAAAAATCTCTTTCTAAATGAATTAAAAACTAATTTTCTTCCTTTATCTAGTATAGACAACATAGAATACATCTATCATAATTTTACTACAACCCTCTCATATTGTATTAACAAGTTCTCAATTGAAGTTTCAAGTAATAAAAGAAATAACAAAACAAACCCATGGTATGACTAGGATTGTAAAAGTGCGAGGAGAGAAATTAAGGAAGTTGTTGACGAATCTCTTAAAATTGGCAAGATAAAAATATACAAAGCCCTAACTAAAAGGAAAAAGGGCAGTATATTCGTAAAAGACAAGAGAATCTCTTACACCTCTCTAAGGTAGCTGCTATGAAATTCTGGAGGGAGATTCTAACTAGGAAAACTAAAGACAATAATAAAATTTCTTTACATGACTGGAACTCCTATGTTAAAAAGCTTTATGAATGTCCAAATGTCATGGATAACTTTGAAACCCTGCTCACAACGAAATATGTTTTCCCATTAGAAGACATTGATTTTGGGGTTAATTGCTTGGCTAATGGGAAAGCTAAGGACATTGAAGGTTACCAGCAGGAAATCTTAAAAATTAGAGGTCGTGTTCTCATCCCCCACATTCACATGATTTTCAATCAAGCGGTCAAGAAAGGGTTCCCTAAACCATGGACTCAAAGCCTCATTATCCCTATTTTTAAAAGTGGGGATATAAATAACCCCTCTAATTATCGGACAATTATGATCAGCCCTCTCCTAGCCGAGTTATATTGTATTATTTTGGAAAGGAAGTTGAGCATATGGCTTGAAAGTGAAGGTAAGCGGGCTAAAGGCCAAGTGGGTTTTAGAAAGCAACACTCAATAATAGACCACCACGTTACACTTAGGATCATTGTGGAGGAATGCCGCAATGATAAATCCAATCTCTTTTGTTGCTTTGTGGACTTTAGAAAGGCTTTCGATATGGTTCCTAAAAACAACCTTTGGAACATATTAGAAGAGATAGAGGTTCCTTTTGAGTTGAGACCTGTCACTATAAGGTTATACGAGAATGTAATTGCCAAGTTAAAGAGCAATGAGGGGTGCTCAAAGGATATTAAGTGTAATATCGGAGTTAAACAAGGTTTCCCCCTCTCTGCTACCCTCTTTGGCATTTACATTGGTAAGCTAGAAGGTTGTTTAGAGGAAGAAGGATGTGCTAGAATGATCTTAGCTAGGATAGTCATCATCCTTCTTCTCTTCATTGACAATATTTTTCTTCTCGCAAAGTGCCCATATGATCCTGATAAGAAACTTAGACTTCTTAAGGATTTCTACTCTACCATGGGTATGATTGTTAACACTCACAAAACAAAAGTTATGATTATCAAGTCCAAGAAGGTCATTTACGCTAGTTTTATGTATGACAATAGTAACTTGGAGGAAGTGTCTTCATACAAGTACCTAGGAATTGATATTCATCACAAGCTCAACTCGCACTGTAGCATTGAGAAAAGGATTAACGGGGGATGGAAAGCTTATTTTGGTCTTGAAAATAATTGTAAACTGGTAAACCTCGTAATGTGGGATAGAAATATGTTCCTCTTTGAAAATTTAGTTACTCTGGTTATCTTATATGGATGTGAGGTTTGGGGTTGTAGCATCTCTAGAGAATCCTAGAGAAAGATTGAGCAAATCTAGAAGCATTTTATAATGTATAACCTCAAAATTAAAAGCAACACACATTATCCTATTCTCCTTATAGAAGTGGGTATTTCACCTACCAAGAGCCTAACTATGACTAGGCTTTTGTTGTACAAGCACAAACTCAATAACATAGGTGACCATAGACTTCCTAAGCTAGCTTTAAATTCTAGCCAAAACCACCTAAGGTTCAAACGAGGTTGGTATAAAGACACCAGGGCATGGTTAAACCATTGGGATATCGACGAGAATGTTTCATTGCAAAACATTAATAACATTAAAAATATTGTTACTTCTAAGTTCAAAGAAAAAATGTGGTGTGAGAAAGATTTAGCAGCTAAAAGAAAATTAAGATATTATAAGGAGGTCATGAACCCCACCCTAGAAGATCAAAATTATCTCTCTGTTTTAATTAGCTCAAAGAAGAAAATTAATAAAGCCAAGATTATAACGAACTCTCATGAGCTCCATAGTGAAACGGGTCGTTACGCAGTTCCTAAAACACCATGGATGGAAAGGTTCTGCCATCTCTGTGAGAATACAAACATCGAGGATGAAAATCACTACCTCCTAGAGTGCCCCACATATAACCACATTAGATCTCAGTTTCAAAATCTTTGTTTCAATACTGACATTCCTAGCCTTTTTACGATGTCAAAATTACAGTGAGCTTGGGAGGCTTCTCTCCAAGCTTTTTGTGCATAGGAATAAAATCTTAAATCAAACTAAATAATTCGCTTCTTTAGGTTCGATAGACCAAAGTTTGGTCTCAGTGGAAGTTAACCATCATCATCATCATATTATCATATTATTTTAATAATAAAAGAAATTTTTTAATGATATTGAATAATAACAATAGAAGATTATAAAATATAGTTAACACAATCTTTGGAATTTTTTGATTTTAAATTAATATTAATTTTTAAAAAATTTAATTATATATATATATATAGATAGATATATAATTTTATTATTTGAATAATAAAAGAAAAAATATAATAATATTCGCTAATCACATTATGAATGCAAGATTATATATTATAGTTGACATTAACATTACAACTAACCTAGATTTATGAAAATAAATTATATAAATTAAAAGAATAATTTTAATTTACATAATTTATTAATGAAGAATTATAAATTCTTTAATTTTTGGATTTTTTTGATTTTAAATTAATATTAATTTTTAAAAATTCAATTTTATATATATATATATATATATATATATATATATATATAGATATATATATATATATATATATATAATATATATATATATATATATATATATATATATATATATATATATATAATTTGAATAATAAAAGAAAAAATACGATAATATTCGATAATCCCATTATCAATACAAGATTATATATTATAGTTGACATTAACATTACAAATAACCTAGATTGATTAAAATAATTTATATAAATTGAAAGAATAATTTTAATTTATATAATTTATTAATGAAGAATTATGAATTCTAACAAAGAATAATAACTTGTATAGAGTTAGTTGGTGGAAGAGGAGGTAGTTGCACTAGATTGTGTGTGTGTGTGTTTTTTTAATTTAGATTCAACTTTTATAACTAATACATATTTTTTTTAAATATATTTTTTTGATCAATTAAATGACCTTTTATAAATATATTTTTATATTTGTTCAAATTTATTAGACGGTTAACTTAAAATCGATGCTTATATTTCTTAACATTTACTATGTCATAAATAAAAGGGTAGTAAAAGAAAAAAGAAATTATTTTCATATCACTAACTTTAAGTAGTAGAATCCTTTAAATTTTCATATCACTAGCTTTAAGTAGAATCCTTTAAATACAAAATTAAAGTGTTTGCAATTAACATTATTAATTAATTATTTTAGATTTTTTAATCTTAAATTAATATTAATTTTTCAAAATTTAATCATATAATTTTTTTTGTTCATTTATATTATCATGTTATTTTAATAATAAAAAAAATGTAATAATATTGAATAATAACAATAGAATATTGTACGATTGGATGAACATGAAGAGTTTGTTCGTAGGGCTGAGGGAAGTGACAAGGTTCTGGGGTTCAACAAAGAAGGAGATAGGGGTCAACATGTAACCATGGAAGCGCAGGGAAGAGGGAGTTCCACTCCCTCCTATAGTAATGTGGTTTCAAACAGAGGAAGAGTAGGGAATAGGAACAAGCCTCCACACTCCTTGGAGGACAAGACAAAAGTTCCTGAAACACAGAAGGTGGAAGGCAGCAAAACCCATGCAGAGCAAGGGACCCATGAGAAAGACCGACAGGAGGATAAAGCGGAAGATAGAGGTCAGGGAACAGAGAACAGAACCAAGATGGGTCCCTGCAAATCCAAGACCAACACTAAACCGCGTGTATTACTGAATGATATTTCTTTACAAGTGCACAGGGATCATATGACAAACCACACTATATTATGCAAGTTTATGGGAATCTGGCCGACAGAGAAAGCGCTATACACTTGGACAAAATACAACTAGAAACCAAAGGGGGAGTTAAATATACATTTTGGATCAAAAGGTTTTTTTACTGCAGTGTTCATGAACATGGACGACAAAGATAAGATTTTTGAAGGAGGACCATACTTCTATGCAATAGCTGGTCTCTATATATGCCCATGGATGATGAACTTTGTGCCGGAGCGAGAAACTTTCACATCGGTACCGGTATGGATTAAACTCTACTCCTTAACCTTAGATTATTGGATGCCAGAGTCTTTAAAAGCTATAGGCAATAAATTAGGTCATTTTTAAAATATTTCAGAAGCAACACTACGAGGAAAGTATACCTCCTATGCCCGTATATGTGTGGAGATGGACCTATCAGGAGCTCTTCTAGATGAGGTCATTCTAGAAGTCTATGATGACGAATGGGTCCAAGCAGTTGACTATGAGCAAATCTTGTTCAGATGTCACAAATTTCATGAGCATGTACACCTATTCAGAGATTACCCTCTTAACAAAAGGGAGGAATACCTAAACACCAGTAACGGGAAAAACCACACTGGTTTTACTAAAGTGGGAGGAAAAGGGAAAGGAGGGGGAAGGAAGACACAAAAGAACCGTAATGATAAAAAACAAGAAGTCACAATGGTTTTAAAATCTTATAATAAAGAGAGGAAGATGAGGGAAATCAAATGCAAACAGAGAATCAAGTGGAAAGAGGGAAAGGAAAAGAGACAAGTATGGAGTTCACACAAGAACATAATGAACACACAACAGACCCCTTGAGTACCATGGAAATAGAAAAAGACCATGAAATGACTCAAAGTGAAAGTGGTACAGAGGAGCAAGACTTACAGGAGATCCTGGAAAGGGAGAGCCTAGAGCTAGAAAAGTTTCTAGAACAAGGAGGAAGCTAGGGTATTAACTCCATACCTCAGGAGGAAGTTGACAAGGTTCAACAGATATTCCTTAGCAATTCACACCAAATAGCTGTAGGAGTAAAAAGAGGACATGAAAATCAGGTAAAAAAAGAGGTTTCCTCAACAGGATTAATAAGTTACAAGAAAATTGGCAAAAAACCCAGATAGGAAGAGAGGAAGAAAGAGATAGAAAGAAGTGCTGCTAGAATGTGTAAAACTCATGATTGACTCAGGAAGGATGAAAGATCTGTCTAGTTACTCCTTCAAAACCCCACCTCAATGAATATCACAACTTGGAACATTAGAGGACTAGGGAGTAGAAGGAAACAGAGGAATCTAAGCAATAGGATTAGAGAGGAGAAACCTAACATAGTGTTCATAGAGGAAACCAAATGTTCTATGGAGAAGATCAAAGAAAAACACAACAAATGGTTAAATAGATATGAATATCTTAAGGTCAAGGCAAATAAATTAGCTGGTGGCCTTCTAACTCTATGGGATCCTCATAAATTTGGTATACAAGATGCAGAGGTGTCTAGACACCACCTTTCTTTGATCATCCAACCTGTGGGTGACAGGTAGTGTTACATGATCGCCAATGTCTATGGTTCTCAACTAGTGGAGGACAAAATTCGGCTCTTTACTGCACTGGAGGATATGAAAAAGACATGCCTAGCTTTACCTTGGATTCTAGGGGGAGATTTTAACATGATAAAATCTCTCATGGAGAAAAAAGGGGAGAACTAGAACACTTGGTAGGGATTTAGAGGCCTTCCAGAACTTCCTCACCAATATGAAACTGGTGGATATGGACATTAACAATGGAATTTTCAGTTGGAATAACAAAAAGGGGGGCTCTAACCAAGTACCCTCAAAATTACACAGATTTATTATCTCAGAGGAACTTCTACTCATTGGAAGAAGCCTAGCAGCATTCATCCTACCTTTTGGTGGTTCAGACCATTGGTCCATCGAATTGGAAGTTTCTCTAATTGGGAAACCTAGGAACAACCCCTTCAAGTTTGAGAATGTATGGCTCACGCACTAAGATTTCCTCAAAGACATTGAAAAATGGTGGAAAGAAGAGATAGACTTTCAAGGCACAAAGATGTTCCTTCTTCATTGCAGGCTCAAACACATTAAAGGCAGACTCAAAGAGTGGAATAAAAATGAATTTGGCAACATGTTCAAAGCTAAAGGAGAAGTGGAAAAGAAGCTAAACGAAATAAACTAAATTCTTATCACAGAAGGCTACACAGAGGAAAGGAAAGAGCTTGCAGATTCAATTCAGCATGAATGGGAGAATAGATGTCTACAAGAAGAAATATTATGGAGACAAAAATCCAGGGTCCAATGGATTAAGGAAGGGGAGAGAAACACCAAATTCATTCACAGATCCACTATAGATCACAGAAACAATAATAGAATTGTGAAACTCACAGACTAACATGGAGTTGAAAGAAACACACATGAGGAGATGGAAGAGGTTCTAGTCTAGCATTTTTAGAGAATTGATGAGGAGACCACTGTTGATAGATCACAGTTTATGAAAATATTTACACAATACATTCCTTAATTAGTCTCCAGAGAAGACAATTACAATCTCAATAGACCAATAACAAAGGAAGAGCTTAAGGAAGTCATCACAAAGATGCACAATGGGAAAGCTCTAGGACCTGATGGCTTCAACGTGGACTTTTTCAAAACTTGCTGGAGAATTGTAAAGCACGATATTCTCAAGGTGGTGGAAGACTCATGAAGATCTAAAATAGTCTTAAGGGCACTTAATGAATCTTTCATAGCCTTAATCCCCAAATAGGAAACGGCCACCTCTCCAGATAGTTTCAGACCTATAGCCTTAGGTAATGTGGTGTACAAAATAATATCCAAAGTAATTTCCAACCGACTCAAACCACTCTTGCCTACCCTGGTGTCAGAGGAGCAAACAGGTTATGTGGAAGGAAGAAAGATTCTTGATAAAATAATTCAAGCTCATGAAGTGGTTCATTCACTCTTTACCAATAAGCAGGCACAGATGATAATTTAGCTAGGCATAGCGAAATCCTATGACAAACTTAGCTAGACTTACATAAGAGAAATTCTAAAAGCTTATGGCTTTGACTACAACTAGATTAGATGGGTCATGGCTCTAGTTACTACTACCAGTTGTTCTATTCTTCTCAATGGCTCTCCCTCCAAAACCTTCAAGCCTACAAGAGGTCTCAAGCATGGTGATCCTCTTTCCCCGTTCATTTTCATTCTCATGATGGAAGGGTTGGGTAGAGCTATCAGAGCTACTAAGGTGGAAGGAAGAATTCAAGGTCTGAGATTCACTCAAGGTGGAGACACGGTGACACATCAACAATTTATGGATGATACTATGCTGCAAGGCACACCCACAGTCAAGGAATCCAAAACATTCAAGAAAATTCTGAATGAGTTTGTAGTGGCAGCGGGCATTGAGGTAAGTCTTACTAAATCAAATATCTTATTTTTCAATACTAATATTTTGATTCAAGGAAATCTTTCTAGAATTCTGGGCTTTTAAAGAGATTCATTGCCCTCGAAGTATCTGGGAGTTCCCCTCACTGAGAAGCCATTACACAAGGACATCTGGGAGCTTGTTCTTAATAAATTGAAAGACAAAGTTAGTAAGTGGACAAACAGAACCCTAAATCTAGCAAGGAGGCTAACTCTCACTAAAGCTACCCTCCAAGCCATCCCTATTTATATGCTATCAGCCATTCTGACACCAATTGGAGTCAGTATTCAAATAAGAAACATTCAAAGAGACTTTCTCTGGGGGAAAGGTGAAGAAAAGAAGAAATGGGCT